>WURS02314529.1:0-18296 GCA_011762765.2 Rhinocypha anisoptera
TCTCTTGGTGACCCCCTCCCATGCCTTGTCGATCATCTTGAGGCAGGCAACGATGTGAAAGTGGTATTTCCAAAACTCTCTGAGGGTGAGATTGGTTTCTTCAGTTACCTCAAAACAACTCTCAAAGAGAGTTTTAGTGTAGAGCTTTTTAAAATTTTAAATGACCTGCTGATCCATGGGCTGCAGTAAAGGAGTGGTGTTAGGAGGCAGGAATTGGATATTGATGAATTTAATTTATTCAAGGAGGTCATCTTCTAGACCTGGAGGATGTGCAGGAGCATTGTCCATAACAAGCAAGGCACAGAGTGGCAAATTCATCTCAAACATATATTTTTTACAGACGGATCAAACACTTCATTAAACCAATCTACGCATAAAAAAGTAACGTGTCGCCCAAGCCTTGCTGTTGGACCTCCACATGACATTTAGTCTGCTCCTCTGAACTTTATACTTCTTGAAGGCTCGTAGATTGTCCGAATGGTAAATGAGCAGCGGTTTAATTTTCAAATCGCCACTTGCATTTGCACAAAACAACAACGTGAGACTGTCTTTCATTGGCTTGTGGCCCAGCAATGCCTTCTCTTCTGTTGTTATATAAGTTTGCTTCAGCATCTTTTTCCAAAAGAGACCCGTCTCATCACAATTAAAAACCTGCTGCGGCACGATGAAGTTCTCGGCTGCCTTCATGTCTGAGCTTGCTCCTTCTCTGTGCCTCAAAATGCTGTGAATGCTGGTTCTTCTCTTAAGCTTTTCGAATCACCCACGGCTTGCCTTGAATACTTCTTCTTCATCCGTTGATGATCCTGGTGTCTTCTTAATGAGGTCGGCAAAAATTAGTTTCACCTTCTCACAACTTATGTTTTTGTCAATAGTGTCGTATTGCATTTGCTTCTCATTGATCCTTATGAGAAGCAATCTTTCAATATTGTCGAGAATACATGGCCTTTGCATAGAAATTCTTGTGACATCCTTTGAAGCATCAATCTCCTTAATCTTATCCTTGTTATTGAGGATAGTGCAAATGGCTATGTAGTAAATGTAGACCGATTGTATGTGCGTGCTAGGTCAGCCACGCTCACACCTCGAACCTGCTTCTCAATGATTTGATGTTTGACTTCTATGGTGATTTTTTTCTCTTACCCTTGTCTTCTTGTGGCATTTTCTTTGGGGATAAGCATGTAAGAATATTTAAACTTTGTACTAAAAATACAGTGCACATAAACAGTAATTTGTCCAGATACAACTTTCACAAGCGAAAGTAAGATGCTAGCTGAACGAGCCCTAAACATAGCCGAGATGATAGCCAAGATGCAGGCAGGAACGTTCATGTGACGCCATGATGTCCTCTCGTCACTCGTTCTGCAAAATATCGCTCGTTAAGTGAGTCACTTTGTTACATTTTGTTTAGCTCTTTATGTGAATCACTTGTTATGGGAGGTGCTCGTTAAGTGAGGTTTGACTGTACTTCTTTGAAAGAAGCCATGCAACAGCTGAATGATCCCCTATACTACACTCCTCTTCCCAAAGTCCCAAACCAAAAAGAAATCTTATCATTCCTGAATGAACATGGCCCCGCAGAAGGTCTCTCACATAAAGATATAGCTATTCTTTCCCCACCCAACCCCAAGTTCCCCCATTTTTACATACTCCCAAAAATACATAAAAACAATAACCCTGAATGCCCAATTGTTTCAAACATTGACTCTCTGACTGAACGGATCTCGGCTTTTATTGATCACCACCTTCAACCAATTGTATCTTCTCTCCCCTCCCCTCATTTACTTAAGATTCACACCAATTCTTCAACTGCCTTTTTTCAGTCTCCTTTCCCAAAAATACTAATCTCCTAATGGCCGCACTTTGTTTACGGTTGGTGAGGTATGATCTTATCAACTCATAGGGTGAGTCTTGGATTCCTTAATACTGTAATTTGTCTAATAATACAGTATAGGAGACTGAAAAATTATTGAGGTGGTTGACCTGCTGCTCATGCTGATAAGGAGACAATAATTGACATGTCTCTAGATAGCCCATAGGTATATTGTAAAAATATTTTCCAAATTCAAGAAACTTGCCTATTAGAACTTATTTCACTTGCTTAATTTATTCCACTTTTATATAGTGGAAAGATCCTAGTCATCCCTGAAGGAGATGGATAATTTCCTGGTTAGAGGGAGTTATTGATTCAAAAAAAGGGGCTATTCAAAGAGAAAAAGGAATGTTTTTATATATTCTTGGAACTTCTTCGGTGTTAAATGTTGTTCCAAGGTTCTGGATAATCACTCTTTATTTGTCCTCTGTACACAGGAAAGAAATAAAGAATTTAAAATTGAGGATATTAAATAAAAAATAATCACAGGAGAAATGGAAGTGTTTTTAAGAAGATTAATGTTAAGAAAAACTTTATAAAATCAAAAGCCTGCTATAAGAAGTCAGTAATATTGTTTTCCGGTTGATCCTTTATCTGTAGTTGTATATCAGACCTATTTAATGATTTGGTTGAATTTATAAGTTTCCATATTTCTTTGGGTTTGTTGTTGCCTTTATTAATTCTTTTACCATGGCTGATTTGACAGTATTTATATAGATTTAGAAAGTTATGAAATTTTGTATGTTTTACAACACTAAGAAGAATCCTTTAATGTCATTGATATGTTCGGCAGCTTCCAGCGAACGTCTGTTTTTCTGGGGAGTTAATGCCACTATGCAGTGTGTTAACACATTCAGCTTGGCTAAAATTTTTTAAACTTTCCCTCAGAGTTGCAGGTTTATTTTTTGCTTAATTCCCAATCATGGTCACCCTGCTCCCTGAGTAATATGAAGGATGACACCAATTGGTATTATCTGTAACAAAAGTGTTTAGTTTCACTGCATGATCTAAATGGTAAAAGTTTTCAAATAAGTAGTTCCATTATTAAGTCTTGGTCACTTCCAAAATTGACCTCAGTAATTCATAGACATTTCAGTTGGGGTAAGCTCAAACTAAAACTCCTCTCAGCATGTTAACAATTCCTCTGCATTTTTAATTTGTGATGTGCTAATCTAAGTTAAGTTGTAGCAGAAATCAATTGATGGAGCAATTAATGTTCATTAGAATTTAGTTTAGTAATAAGTGTTTCATATTAATAGGAAATAGTTTCCGGCGTGACTTCGTGGAACTGCTTCATGATTAAATGAGACACAAACTTTGAAATTCCACATAAAATGTGGAATTTTATGTGGAATTTTTGTGTCTCATTTAATCGTTTCATATTAACTTCAAACCTAAATTAATCTGAAATATTGGTGCAATTACTAGTAGTGGGAGGTCGTGGTATCTCAGTGGGTAGTGTTCTTGGATACTGAACAGGGGGCCAAGGTTTCAGGTCCCAGCGAGTAATGCCCCTGAGCTTCTCCAACTAGAGAAAAATTGAGTGATTTTCTGTGTGCTAGGAAACTACAGGAAGAACAGATAAAGAAACCGGCCCCCTATCCTCATGTATGAATTTTCACATGCCTTTGATTTAGTAGTTCTTCTTTACTTGTATTAGAGCTCATTACTTTTTTTTCTTTTGTCACAGGACAAATAATTAAATCTTAATTGAGTGTTTAACTGGAACTTGTATTTAAAATATGGATTCCCCCTCAAAGACAGGAAAAAGGTTTATTGCCTGTTGCCATTGCAATAAGTATATTGTTTTTAAATTAGACCAGATATTGCATCAGAATATGTTAAAAACTCTAATCTAACAATCTTTTACAAATTTATTCTTATTGTCTTAATCTAATTTTCTCCTTAATTTTAGCCACATTTTAAAAATCAATATTCTCTTACTCTACATACATGCCAAATTATGCTGGTCCAATATGTTTCCAATCTTGATATTAAATAATAATGTTACTTCATCTTCAGTTTTTCATTGGAATATAAATATTGCAGTAGGACCTGTATGCATGTGAACTGATCATAAATTGAGAAGGAAAAATATTTTACATGCATAATCTATTGACAACCTCTTTTTCTTTTTCTATGTCCACCATCTTCCATTTTCTCCTTTCTTCCATTTGATTTAGCATCTCTTGTGTGGCCTATCCTTGGCTTATTTTATACCTTACGTCCATAATATCTTTTCTGCTTGAATTGTGTAGTTTCAGTAGTGATATGGTGGAATTCGAATATTTTAATGATAAGGAGATGGCAATTTTCCCCAGTTCAGTGGAGAATTGCCATCTCCATACCATTAAAATCTTTTCTGCTGTTTCTTTTAGTTTTCTCTTGATTTTCTTCCAGTCCTTGTACACACAACGTGTTACTTTTTGTTTGTTTCTTTGAACTCTCCACTTTTTCCATCTTCTTTTAACTTTTCTGAGTTAAATGCCTCTCATTTCATTTCTTTCCAAACCTTTAGCTTCAGGTATATCTCTACCAAAGCAGATGTCTGCTCCTGGGTAACTTCTTGTATTTTTCCAACTACTCCTATACCTCTGCTTTACTAATTTACTTAATAATTTTTTTATTTACCTAGTCAATTTGATTCCTTTCTTTTTTCAGTTGAGGTCAATATTTCTTTCTCCTTTTATGATTTTTAAATATGAGGTTGACGACCAGCTTTTCTCCTCTTTCATTTCTAACACCTAATTCAAGTTTTCCTCATCTTTCCTTAGCCTTCCTCACAAACAACCACATTCCAGACCCTCATTATTATTATTCTGGCATTTCTCTCTTTTCAAAACAAGTTTTAACTTCTTTATCTCAATGTTGGTTAGTAGGCATATGTACTTGGATGATTGCCATTTCTTTTTTGCTGCCTTAACTCTTTCAGTCAGAATGACACACATATTAGTCATTCAGATATCATCCCATTATTACAAACGATTATTTTTTTTGTCACTTAGGTACCATCCCCTTAGTACAGATGACATATATATTGGTCACTGTGCCTTAGGGAGATGTGAACCATCACAGCTATATTTTCTTCCCATTTTGTCCCAACTCTGCTGGACATCAAACCCTTCCCTCAGTCTTTGTGTCAGTCCCTTTTTTGGAACTTGTCTGAGGTCAACTTTTTGTTTTTCAGTGTATTTTTTTAGAAAAGTTTTTAAAACTCAAGTAATATTAGTTAAAAAGTAAATTCCCAACAGTTTGCGGAGCTTATACCATTTTAAAACAAAATTCTATCATTATTATTTACGATACTCTTGTACCAAGTGCTGAAATCATACCAAGGAAAACTTGGTGATTTTGTATATACAAATGTAGTTACATGCATGAAACTTTCTTTAAATATTTTCATTGGGGTCATAGACTCAGGGGTTAATGTTTCATTGGACAATTTTGTTGAATTGTACATATTGGTAAATTACAGCTTTCTCAGAGATACTTTCCTTTCCTCACTGCAAAATGGTTCATATCATCTTTTTGCAGGCTTCCCCTCAGTTCTTACAGTACGATCCCCTCACTATGTTCTGGATGTGTCCAACTCCTTAGTTAGATCTTAGTTAATATTGACAATAGAATTTTGGTTAAAAATTGCATATACACAGCAAATTACATGAAATTCATTTCTTTGATTATTTGTCAGTTTTGAAATAAAAATTTCTTTTGCAAAATTGCTGCATTTAAACAAACTTGACCACGGACACATTCTATAAGAGGGAATGTTAATATGACCGAGGGAGAGGTTGCCTTCTCATCTTTGTTGAGAAAACAACTGGCATCCCAATTAGAAAGGTCCAAAAGGGAAACATTTATTCCTGGGAACTTATTTTCTTCAGTCTATCCTGAAAATGAGTTTCATACAGGGGGTTAAAATTTCTCTTCACACACTCGGGTTCTGGGATTGTGTTCTAGGGTAGTGATCTGGCACAAAAGGGTTTACTTCTAGTGTCTTAACTTCATTATTCTTCCATTTATATAGATGATAGTCTGCTTTCTTTGTTCTTCATCCTCCTTCCTAAAATTATTGCTCGTCCATATCTTCCACTTTTTTCTTGATTAGAAGATCTCATTTTTGCCTCTTCCTATTTCACTACATCCCTCCCATCTCAATTTATTCATCCCTAGAATTTCCAGATTGTTCTTCCTTATTTCCTGCTTCTAATTTTCTAGCTTCCAGCAGATGTAGCAATGCATAGAATGGCTGTGTGCTTGGGAGTGTAGAACTAATGATGGAGAGCTAGAACTGGAAGAGGAAAGTGGAGTAACAGTAGATGATAGGAGATACCATACATTGGAGATAATAATAATTATTTATTTATTTGCCCAAGGACAAGCATTGTAAAATTCATTGTATAAGGCTTGTCATTGTGTAGAGTGGTACAGTATATAAAAACTGACATTTTAAATTACTAAGCTAAGCATTGTTTAACAACATAAAGTCATAAATTAATTTTCACCGAATCAGGTATGATGTGGTGGAAGAGATTCATACTGAGAATAAAAACAGCACTTTTCCACAGAAAAATAAAACTTTAATGTACTTTGCTCAATGTCCCAGTACCCCCACCTCATCTCCCCTAGCCCTGTTTACCTTTCCCTACTCTGTGACCTCACCTTTTAGGTCTATTCACTTCCATTTCCATGTGCCTCCCCCTCTTCCACCTCCTTCCCCCCCTTCCTTAGTCATCCTCAGTTCAACGTTCCCCTCGACCCCTTACCCCTCCCTCTACCCTTCATTCGCCAATCCCAGCTAAATACTCTCCTTTCTCCCCCCTCTCATTTTCCCGCCTCCTATGTATATTTAAGCCAATCTTGTATTACTTTTACTCTTGATAATGACCTGTAAAGGTTGAAACCGGTTGAGTTGTGCATTACATTTCTGTGGA
Organism: Rhinocypha anisoptera; assembly: GCA_011762765.2. Taxonomy (NCBI): domain Eukaryota; kingdom Metazoa; phylum Arthropoda; class Insecta; order Odonata; family Chlorocyphidae; genus Rhinocypha; species Rhinocypha anisoptera. The sequence goes on from WURS02314529.1 coordinate 6,805, forward strand.
ATTAAACCTAGTGTGTTTTATTTCGATCACATAAGTCATGTCAATTAGAGTAAACCATTTACAATAAAACAATGTACCTCCAAGCTTAGGTCAGTTATTATATAGAAATTCATTGAAATAATATAATAACTTATCATGAAGATAGAATTCTACCTTGGTTTTAAAAACCCTGTATGACTTAATAGATTTTATCTGCACAGGAAATTTATTACATATTCTGATTCCCTTGTACCTGATTTTGTGCTGCTTGTTCCCACATTGGTTAAATAGAGTTGACTTGACGTTCTGGTGTTATAAAAGAGATAAATCAATAAAAGAAGTGAAAATTGAAAATAAAGCAGAATTGATGAAATTCAAGTTGAATTGATTGAGTAAAGAAGGAAAGAACTACACAAGCTTTATAATTAGATACGCAATGCTGGAAGGGGCCAAAAGATTTAAGGATATATTATTTTTCAATTGCTCACAGACAGCTCTAGGCCAGTTATGGTGAACAGCATAACAATCTTTGTAACAATGATGAAACACAGTCATCCATGCCCTAGGTGGAGAATAAAAAATCACCTGGCTTGGATTTGAACCAGTGACCTCCATGTTGGCAAACTAGGATGTTACCCCACCACCACTGAGACCTGCCAGTGAAAGAATGATGATACTAACAGGAAGGAAGAAATGCAAAGAACACCAGACATTAAGTTTGATATATCATGCAGTCAAATACTACTAAGAACAATTAACAAGAGGCTATGTGAGATGCTGCATAGTGCGATTGGAGATGAACAGTATGGATTTAGGCCAGGAGTCGAAATTATAGATGCTACAGATTGTTGTTGATATGAAAAAGAAATTTGACAGATTAAGAAGGGGGAAAGTACTGGTTATATTGAAAGAATGAACAATTGATTTGAAAGAAGTAATACTAATTATATAGCTGCAATTTGACCTTTATTTAGGTCAAATTGCAAGAGTGAGGATAGAGTTTTATGGTGGTAGAGGGGCTTTTTTGGGAGGAAAGAGAATAAGACTGTATAGGATATGCAGATGGCATGGCAATTTTAGCCAAAACCACAGAAGATTTAGAAATAATGTTAGAAGGCCTCAATACCAAGGGTAAGGAATATGGAATGAAGATTAACAAGAAGAAGACTAAGTACCTAGTTATTGGAGGAAAAGGAGTGAAAATGAAGACCAAAATGGAAAAGAGGATTACATAGAACAAGTAGAAAGATTCAAGTATCCAAGGGAGTATGATAACAGAGGGTATGTCTTGTTGAATAGAGATTAGAAGAAGAATAGCAGTGGCTAAAGAACGCTGCCAAAGGAAAACTACTCTGTGTGCACCTTGTAGGAAGTAGCTGAAGGAGAGTCTACCTATTGAGAATGAAACTATAGGTCAGACACTTGGGCACTAAAGGAGGAGGATGAACTGCCAACTGGAGGCCCTGGAGATGTGTGTATATAGAAGGATGGAAGGAGTGAGTTGGAAAGATAAAGTAGGGAACAAGGAGATGTGTAGGAGAGCAGGTGAGAGAAAATGACCTTGAGATGGAAAAATGTAAGAAGAAAGGAGAACTGGATTGGGCATTGCCCGAGGTGAAATGTTTTTTGGTAGCTGGGATAGAAGGGATGGTGGAAGGAAAGCGGGTTAGATGGGGAAGGAAGCAAATGTTGGAAAACATCAAATTAGTAGGAAACTATGTGAATATGAAGAGACTGGCTGACAAAAGAGTGGAGTGTAGAAGACCTGCTGATGGGGCAGAAAAACATTTGACTATGACTAATGCAGTGATGTAGCAACTGGACTGGGGAGAAAACAAACCATTGAAGTTTCAGGTCATCCTGATATGTATGTATTTTGTTCACGAAGGTGATGCGGGCATACATGTTTTTTCCCTGAACTCCCAGGAGTTTCATCCATGACACTAACTTCCATGGTTCCTCAACTTAAAACAGACCTTCCACAGATGTTACTGTTTCCACTGGTTCAGATGATGATTTTCAGCATTTCACTTTGCATTGCAGACCTTGATTCTTACTGTTTTTAACTGATGTCAATTCTTATTAAGTAGTTTTTTTCACTTCCTGGTATCTGCTGAAGTAATCATCATAACAATTCACATGCCATCCCGTTGATGGTAGCTTTGCTTTCCTATTCTTAGGTATTTGGACCTTATGACTCCAATTTCTCTAGTCTTATGTTTACTATGCATGTAGTGTTCACTCAATTCCCATTTAATCCAGTTCTTGCGATACAACTACATATCAAGGTTAGGTTTACAATAGAACCCATCTCACCTTTTTGGAAAGTAGCTGTTTCCCTTTTTGAGTAGGACCAGGTTAAGTAACAAGTGTTCAAGAATAGCTTGAAATATACTGTTTGTACTAAGATACCCAACTCACCTCTACATACAGTATAAACCCCCATAGAAAAACATCTATCAATACGGGAAATAAAAACTTTTTTGGTTTCACGGGAGAAGTTTTAATATATCACGACCAGTTTCATTTTCAGGACTGATGATGACATCAAGTTTTATTTCATTTATTCATAATATGATTTCACCAAGTTAAACGAAAAATTGAAATAAAAAATCATCTATCTTCACTTGAGAGTTAATCCAGGAAATCCTATAACTCTACAAACAATACATTTGCAGTCAGGCATAGTGTTTATAAAGAAATATATTTACTTTTGATAATTTACTATGATTTTTATTCCTACAAGACTGGTCTTAGTTTTGCTCCATCCTGAGAGCGAAGACCTGCTATAGTGTAATGGAATTCTTCTGAATTCAAACGGTTAATTGTGGAAAAATAAGGTTCCAATCAGGAAATCTAATGACGATGACCGAATTGGCTATTGAAACATTGGAGCCTTATTTTTCCACAATTATCCGTTGGAGACCTGAGAAGAATTCCATTACAAAATATGCCGGGAAAGCATGAGATCTTTTATCTGATATAGTTGTCTTATGGATGAGGCTCTTACATGCACTGAGGTCTCACAAGGCTATTGCATTTTTAATGATGGAAAAAAATTTTGAGTGAGTAAAGGAAATGAGAATTTAAAAAAGTATAGGATCAATGTCATCTTTTCTGATATAATGACAAATTCTGCAGATAAAAAGGAAACATTTTCATTTTTTAAGTATTAAAAAAATAATGGACAAAAAAGTGGTAATTATAAATAAATATTTGCTCCTTTGGCTAATCAGAGTACTCATCATAAAATATTAACTCCATATTTGTTTAATTCCATGACATTTTTGACCTTCAATTCATGACAAATTGAAAAATATGTAATAGGAAGAAATTAATCTCAAATATTTTTTATGGAGATAAATCATGTTATAATTTACCATAACCAAATGGGATTGATTATTTTGATTTGCAATTACTATTTTTAGCTCCTCCAAAAAATACTTGAATATGTTATCAACATCCATATTTTTATTATTTCTCATAATAAATGGTGATTAAGTAAAACTTTAATTTTTAAAGTATATGAATGTACTAATAGAATAATTTAAATTGAAATCATAATACTTATTTAGAAAGTTTTCTCTTTTTCCTTTTTTTGAGCCTGCATTTTCATTTGACTCAAAAATATGATAAAAAACTAAGACATTAGCAAAAATTGCCCAATTTTGCCCTTGTGCTTTTAATATTAAATTCTTATTTTTTTTAGATATTAATTATTTTCACTACTCTTTTCAGCTTGTGCTTATCCTAATGCTGATCAGCCTTTCATGTGCTTAGATTTAGGATTCATATCAGTTTTACTTCAAGATGGTTTCTTCCTAACACCACAAACAAAACTGCATGTAAGTAGATGATATTTGACTCACAAAATCACGTGTTCAAATGAAACAGTATTATTATTATTATCTTTAAACAATTTTCATTTCAGCTTTTCAAGAAAATAGATGGTCATGAAATTAGCTGGGCTTTAGGTGCAGCATTTCATTTGCTCCAGAATGGTTTTTAGTGTTTTCAAAAAAATCCTAACAATTCAGCACAGCCTTAAAAAGTGCCTTTTAGGAAGCTAACATTCCTTAGTATTTCATTCCTTACACCTTATATACTAGTGCAATGATTCTTAGTATTACCTGTTGAAGTTATAGTTGATTTAATGTTTTCCACAGTTTTCAAAACTATTTTTGTATAAACATGTACAATCAAATGGAAGCATAGTAGCATTTTTTTAAAAAAATGACATTTCTGTTGATACAAAATTTGGATTATACACCAAAGTTTGTTTTTATGTATGTTTGTTGTGAATAAATCAATTTTAATTCTAGAACATTATTTAATTATTATAATTATGTTAATTATTATCAGAAATTTAACCCTTCTTTCCATCCTATCCATTGTATTTATCCATTTCATGCAAGGAATTTTCACTGTTGCTGACAGTTGCTTCATGACTCTCTAATTCTTTGTGACAAAATAAGTAGCGCTCAGGAATTCAGTAATGACTGTGAGAATTTTATGTAGTGAACAGGTACAGTATAAAAACAAAAGAGAAAATGATTATGTGCTGCTGCGCATGATCTTAACTGTACACAAAGAACAAGAAATTAAAATGCGTTATGGTGAGATACAATAAAGTTTAACCAAATAATATATGATAGTTTGTGTTTCGTATGAATAACTCGATCTTCAATCAACCCACTTTAATAACACATCATAGATACATTCGTACATTCACGTATATTACAGCGTCCATTCGTGCCGGCGGTCATACAACCAGAGGGCCGAAACCCCCCAAGTGTCAAGTGCATACCTCTCTCCCTGGTGGCTGCACTATATTCACAACAATTGAAGTACTAAAACCCACATACATAACAATTTGTAAAAGAGAATAGAGTAAATATGAGAGTAAGGCAGCAAACATTGGAGCTGATAGGAATATATTCACCAGGAAGTATCTTGGCCAAAAGAACAGATGAACAAAGTTACTATCAGCTAGCAAGTCTGGAAATAACTGAAGCACTAGAACATAATCATTGTTGGAGGTCATCAATGACAGGTAAAGAGGAATTATAAAGTAACTGAAGGATAGCACTAAGAAGGTATGTATTTATGAGATTAATTATCAAGTAACTATGAAGCTCTGTGAACAGTAATGCATGTGTAGTAAGTTGTATGACTGACTCTGAATGGCATAAACCATAATTTGTCCTGGAGGGCCAAACAATTTATTGTAGCTGAAATAATCATAAAATTGTAATAGAAAGGCTCCTGAAAATAATTTCACAAGTTGGACTTGGTGCATAATAATAATAACTTTATTGTCCAAATACCATGCATGTAAAGGATTCATCATCATTTATACACAGGAAGAGAAAAAAGAACCTAAAATACAGTAATTTCCATGACAGATAAAAGGAGTAATCCAAAAAATACTGTCATTATTCACTCATGTATTATGCACTATGACTGTAATCATTCACATTTATATTTTTTATTCATTCAATGAGTATAAGGACCTCATCAACAAATAGTTTTTTACTTTATTCTTAAAGCTAATGATACATTTAATGGACTTAATTCTGTCAGGGAGTGAGTTAAACATTTTTGTACCCATTGCAAACATGTTCTTGCTAGATATTCTAGAATTGTGGTATAAAACATGAATGGAATCCTTGTTTCTAGCATCGTATGAGTGAATGTTATTGTTACTCTTGAGGAGATGTAAATTGTTTTTTTTTCAATCACTTCTGTACAGAATATGTTTAGACATGGTACAGTTAATATGTTTAATTTGACAAACAAAGGCCTGCAAGGAGCTGTAAAAGACACTCCCAGCATGCTTCTAATCACTTTTTCTGAATTAAAAAGACCTGAAGCAGAGTTGAAGATGTTCCCCAGAAAAGAATCCCATAGGAAACTGGAGTAAAAATTAGAATTAGAATAATAGAATAAATTAGAATAATAGTAAAAATTAGAATAATAAATTGATTTTAAAATTTCTATAGACTATTGTTTAAAAATTTTACTTAATATACAACAGATTTTAATTTAGTAATTAGATTAGTAACATGGATAGACCAACTGCCAGTATGCTGAATGTATAATCCCAGAAATTTAGCATTTAATGTGAAATAAATATTGTTATTATTCAATAGCAAATTATGAATGTTAAGTGTGCTAGGTTGATTAAAGATGAGAGCTTGGGTTTTATCACAATTTAGTTCCAGAGATTGTCACTACACCAGTTCCAGGTTTTATCTAATAATTGTTGTAAATGGTTCAATAAGGAGTCTATACATTTGTCTGAATTTGGTGTCATGCGCATACAGTATAGCTTTTACATTAATGCTCTCATTAAGTGAAAGTAAATCATTAACATATAATAGGACCTAAAATTGATCCTTGAGATACTCCTGTTGTGATTTTGTATGGATCAGACATATTTTTCATTTCCCAAAGTAATATAGGGATCCATTGACTGGTTCCTTTGTTATAGCAACATCTAATTTCAAACACAATTATCCTCAAGAAATTTTTTGCTCAAACTAAGTGTGACTGCTTGACTGTATTAGTCAGATTTAACACATACTGATTACATTTTTCCTGGAAGTGAAATCTCTACTATATTTTAGAAATTCACGCTATAATATGAACGCACAAATGCCATTACAAGCAATCAGTCCTGGGGAGTAATAGGGTTGTAAGTTGAAAACATTTAGTTTTTTGCCAACTTTTAAAACAATATATAAATTCTATTTTCTTTTAACTTTCCAATTTAACTCCTTATTTTTTCACTAATATTTAACATCATCCCTACCATTAAAAGCAATAATTTTATTTGAGATACACTTGCCATATTCACCTGAAGATAAATATCAATGTTAAGGTTGGCAGCAATGCAATCATATAAATTTTACTGCAGTATATGAGCTTAGAATGATGGATAGTTTTATTGGTAGTATGGGATGATTTCTTAAATTAACTTTTAACTAAACTTCAAGTTACGTTTGATAAGTGTAAGTTGTTTGAGCTTTTTTCATATCAGGTCAACCTTGAACAAACTTCACCAAATATATAAGTAATATATGCCATACCATCGAGATTGCAGTATGACTGCAAACCAAATCATTTAGACCCTATTGAAAATTCCCATTACTCCCCATTCATTTCCCTGTATGGAATCAGATGCCTCACGGGGAACCTATCAGGAATCGGGTTTCCCTACAGGGATTTTTCCCTAAGGAGAATTATCCCCATTTTCCCTGCAGGGCTTTATGATGGGAAGGGATGTATATAAAAGGCTACACAATACAAGTGTTATTTCTTTCACAAAACTTTCAATTTTGATGGCTTAAAAGTCATGCCAATGTTACTCTTATTAAAAAATCTGGTACTAAGAATCTTGTTCAAAACTATCACCTGATCATAATATTACCTGTAGTATCTATTATCTTCAAACACATTATTCACAACCTTCTTCACTTCACATCAGCATGGCTTTCCTCCTGGCAGATCCTGTTTTTCAAATATTGCAGTCTTTCACCATCATATAACTAAAGCTTTCAAACTGAACTCCCAACTTGACTTATGCTACACTGACCTCTCCAAGGCATTCAACTCGATTAATCACTCCTTACTACTGCATAAGCTGTCATCGTTACAATCTTCATGGTAACTTTCTATCAATAATTAACAACTTCCTTTGCTCGCATAACCAGCATGTTTTAATAGACAGAACTTCCCCTAGTACTCTTCCCGTAACTTCTGGGGTGCCACCCTTGGACGCCTTCTATCTTCTCTTTATGGGTGACCATGTTATCCCCCTGGGATGCAACATTTTACTATATGTTATCTTCTTAGCCACATCATATGATCAACTAAATCAAATGATTTTTTCCTTAGATCTGAAAATAATCAAATTGCAAGCAACTGATATATGACCTAATGCTAAAGTTACTGTTTGTCAAGTAGCCTAAATCATGAATGAACTGCTATTATTTTGATAATTTTTCTGTATAGGGAAGGGTAAGTATCCAAAATCAGACATTAAATTTATTCACTAAATAAAACAACAATTGGTAAACTTGTTTTATTTTGCAACACTTCAACACCAGAACATATGCAAAATATCAAACATCGGGCATCATTGAGGAATCATCAATTTGAGTTCATTTAAATATCTTCCCTTGGTTAAACTTCTTTCCGGATTTATCATTTCCAGTCCAGCTGAAGTACTGCGCCACTAATTTTTTAGTTTCTTCTGAGTTTGGATCTAGTTTATTCCAGTGGTATGAGTCATAATCAACCATCCAGTCAGGAGAAAGCTAGGAGAAAAGAGCACATTAACTACTTTCCATGTGATCACATTAATCAACATGCAACCACTCATGATTACAATTTAAGAACTTTAAGTAAAAAGAAGTGCAGAATTGTTACAATCCACATGAAATCAGTAGCATGAACTAACAGAAAAAAGCTTATGAAATAAGTATTATAATTCACAACACCACCACTCAATATGGTCAATTAAAAAAAAGACTTGGATAGTGAAAACTAGGGAAGGTACAAATTTCAAAGAATATAAATTTTTTTACATAAATTTCCTCCTCTTCAATTTCATTTACTTAGTAATCGGTAAGTGTGAGTGTTGTACCAAGATTATTATGACTGATAGTACAGAGGGATTCAACCTATTTCAAGATGTTTGATATGTGAGGATAGATGCCATCTAGTACCAAGGATAATGATGTATAAATACAAACATCAGGGCAAAAGCGGAGGAGCAGTTGTGTTCAGCTGTGACTGCAGAGAGGCATTACCAGCTCCTAAACCATTACCTCCTCCCCCCATGTGACTACCAGACCTTAATTAATACTACACAAAACCAAAAATATTACCTTAAATGCTAAATCATGTCCTCGCCACACCCACACCCCTGAGATTGAATTATCATTATCTTGTCCAAATACACACATGGAAGCAAATCCATTTTTAGCCAATTTTCCAAGCCGCTGATAGAAGCCTAAAACAGATTTTTAAAATTAATAAACTTTTGTTGAAAGGGTAGACAAAAATTAATGAAATATTACAGTATCAATGTTCAATACAGGAACGATAAAATAAGTACATTAAGTCATTCACAATTTACCAATGAGTATCCATCTTATGCTAAAGAAGGAAGAATCACACAATAAACATCTAATAAATCAAATGTCAATACATACACTCCTGGTTTGATTACAATTTCTCCTATCATGTTCATATATATGAATGTATTACAGGAGTCCATTTGTTACCATATTTTCATTATTTTAGCCAATCTATATATTCCTGCAAGTATACCCTTTCCTTGACTTAGCAAGTCTCTAGTTTGCATTAACTTTTATCCACAACACTGAATACATTAATCAAATGTGCACTGAAATGCATTCAATATTTTGACAGTGAAAATGTGGCAACTTCTATGTTGGTAGCTTTAATCAGCACTTATGAACTGAGATAGCACTCATCATGTAAGACCAGGTGGCCATCCAGCTTCCTGGCTGACCCAAAAGGTCACAGGTATGGTCCCAACCAGGCCATGTGGCTGTAAAAATATATGCTTTTGCTAGTTTAAAAAAAAGTCTTATGTATATAATTACTTCGAGAGTTTCAAAGTGATGCAAGTTTTCTCTAAGCTGATAAGAAGTTAGCCATAATTTATAAACAAATACTAAAGTGAATTGAACTCTCATAAATCATACTCTAATAAATGTTTACATAATATTTGCAAAAAATGTGGAACTTATACTAATGTACCTCACCTGAAATTAAATTACAGCTCATAAATATTTTTGCTAGCTCTTCAGGGTACTTATACTCGCAGTGCCAAATTGACCAATGTTCCTTATCAAACTTTTCCCAGAAGTATGGGATGGACTTTGCTTCATCTTCATTAGAGTAAAACCTTTTGAAGTCATCCAAATCAAATATCCTGAAAAAAATAGTAACATTGTGTAAATATAACTGAGATGCATTTTAATGTTACACACAATGATTATGAAGCTATATGGTAATGTCCAGAAAATGATACTCTATATATACCCAGACAAGATGATGCAGACATCACTTTAAAACATCAAACACCATAACTCATGGTAAATATGTATTATTAATAAAACATAAGTTCTAAAAGTTGAGTTCAGCTAGGAGAAAAATTATGTTATTTCACTCACATCTAAGTTTAATGACAAAATGGTAGCTTGGAAGCTACAAAGCTTCTTAATTTGCTGGAGTATGCAGTTCATACATTCCCTAAGGGCAAAATAAGTAAATCATAATTCCAACACCATTTCCTAGAAATGATCTTGATGTGGTGGAAGGGCTTGGCAATTAAATTCCTTGAAGTGCATTTGCCAAAGTAATGATTACAGCTCTACGTAGGGTCACACATCCCAAATAGATCAAAGGGCAGGAGGTTTTGGCTATCTCCATCTCATGAAATTATCGTGAAACCATGAGAGAGAGAGTAGACTGCAATTATTGACATAGAGAATTAGAACTTTAGGGCAATGTTGGAGTTAGGAAAGTTAAGAGAATGTAAAACAAAATGGTGAAACGAAAAGTAGATATATTTGGACTAAGAGACGTAAGGTGGAAGGAAATGCACTTCTTTCAGGATTTGCTTTACATTTCATTCTGTTAATAAGAACAGTTTCTCCGAACATTCTGTTATTTCTTGTACACTTTATATATACATGTGTAGTCACTGCTTCTCTGCAATTGACCAACTAGTGAGCCAAATTGAAGGTGACTCTGAATGCCTGATTTCTCAGAATGGAATTCCTTCTCTGTATACTATCATGAAGTGTTGGCGATAATGTATCAGTTCTCTCTGTTACAGGTCTCAAAAGTCCCATTTTGGACTAAGTGTGTTCAACAACAGCAAACGGATGGTACTGCTTCTTCTCGGTTGCCATTTGGTATCACAGAATAGCCAATTCAGTGGAGGTTCCAGCAACATGGGGGAACCCAAGCAGTCCCACCTCAACATAAGAGACATGTATGCATGGAAGATGTTAAGAAATACAGGGAGATACAAACATGAGTAAAACATGGCTCATTACCAGTATAGGAAGTTGTTATATATCTTACCAAGAGAATGGACTTTGACCACAATCATAATGAAGTATTTATAAAAATTCTAGATGATGATAAGAGGGCCAGAATTCAAAGTAAGGCAACACGAGGTTAACATTAAAAATGAATATCAGAAATCAGTAGATAAAGACTTCTAAAAAAGGGTAACTAAAATGGAACAAAAGAGGAAATTTCTTACAGATGAAAGAACAAGAACTTTTGAACAAGTGTTAGGACAAGCAATTGTAGAAGATGCAGCTTGGTCCTACTCCTTCATGTCACAGGAAAGAAAACTTTGCTGTTCCACTAATTATAATGAATTAGGGTAAGTAAAAACACTTGTGATTCCACTCGATATTTATTTAAACACGACCTAGGTTTCGACACGTTGTGTCATC
>WURS02314636.1:0-18296 GCA_011762765.2 Rhinocypha anisoptera
ATCAAATCAAAGCCCTTTGGTTGAAAGGTCTAAATGTGAAATACAAATTGCTTTTGACTTGAGATAAGAAAGTTATTTGATTCGAGTTTCTCCATGTAAACCTATGGGACAGACCACCGATTGGTAAATTCACGCACACACGTCTACCGTGGTTAAGGTGTGTGGCGCCACTACTCCCTGCTCACAAGGCCTTGGCCACCGAGGCAGCTACCAGTCTAGCACTTTTCATCTTATTTTCCGTCCCCAATTGACCAGTCCGAGGTGGTCTTGGCCACCAAGGCAACTATCAGTAATTTTGAACATGCAAACTATTTTTGCACAATATTTAGGTTGAATACTATAAATCAGGGCTATGACATTGCAGCCGTTTAACTATGAATAACAAGTTGAATGTGAATCTAGTGCACTTTTAACACAGAGAACTCAATTTTTAAAATATCACTGGTCACATAATACTGATATCTCTGATCTAATTTCTTGTTATCTATATATTTTAGACTCTTTATTTGTGCAAAATATCTCACAAGGTGCTGTTGCAATCTTTCAAAACAATTTGATTTTTTGTTTGTTTTAACTAAAAAGGCTAAAATAAACCCGTTCAATGTTGCAAACTTTTTAATGATAGAATTGTTGAATGAATTCATGGAATTATGGTATAAAGGAGGTTACATCCCCAAACCACAAAACTTCGTTTTATCACGACAATACTGTTGAACTTTAACTAACTACACATGTCAAATTGAATCATTCGCCAATATAAGTTTTTGGAAGTGCACGTATTGCACAAAGCATTTCTGTTTTAATTATTTTTATTTCAAATTTCACTATTGTAACCTATAAATAATTACTGTGATGTGTTGAATATCTGGGAGTAAATAGTCAATGGTTCGTGATAATTATTCTAGTCTTTATAAAAAACTAAAGTAGTTTGCATGTTTAAAATTACTGATAGTTGCTTCGGACTGGTCAATTGGGGACGGAAAATAAGATGGAAAGTGTTAGACTGGTAGCTGCCTCGGTGGCCAAGGCCACCTCGGTCAGGTCAATTGGGGACAGACCATGTGCGCAGGGAGTAGTGACGCCACACACCTTTTCCACGGTAGAAGTGTGTGCGTGAATTTACCAATCGGTGGTCTGTCCCATAGGTTTACATGGAGAAACTCGAATCAAATAACTTTAATAACTTTCTTATCTCAAGTCAAAAGCAATTTGTATTTCACATTTAGACCTTTCAACCTAAGGGCTTTGATTTGATACACAAGTCAAAAAAATCCCAGGCGGGCAACTTGAGAATGTTTACTTGTAAGTGAATCTAGTCTGATTGGGATAATTTATCAAACACTTACCAACTTTTTTCTCCTCAACATCTCTCAAACCACAGCCCTCGTGGCAGCGTGTTTTGTAGTTAATTTTAACCACTTCCTGAAAGTTGACCACTTCGATGTGATTTTGCGAGGTGCACACAGTAGTAGGATAATTCAAATTCCTAGCTTCCAAATCGTCTACTTCGAGATGCAGATTTCGTGCCAACTTCTTTTTCGCTTCGTTCGAGTTGAGCAACCGTTCTTGTTCTTTCTCGATGTGCGCAATGTTACGGTCCATGTTCATCTTCAGTTGCACCATTGGTTCGGCAAGCTCCAGAATTAGCTTTCGTGCATTGTTGAGACTCGCAGTGTTCTATTATTTCAAACCAAAAAGTCCTTATTTCATTTTATTCTAATTATTATATATATTTTATCTCCTATATATTAACCCTTTCGATCCCAAAGATTATCAGTAAAAGATAAGCCTTATATCGAATAACCTTACGTCCCGATAGCGCCGTCGGGAGCAAAAGGGTTAATGAATAATATTGTCGTGGTTTTCTATGTTCTATGTTCTGTCATTTTTTTTGGTATTCTAATTTGATTTGAATTCGAACTTGCCTGATTCTTACCTGATTCGATTCGATTTTTTTGCATAACCCTTCGAATTTAGCTTTAGCGTTGGCCCTCTTGTTAAAATTATTGATTTCCTATATACTAATAAATAATATGGTCGTGGTTTTCTATGTACTATGTTCTAGCATTTTTTTGTTATTCTGCCACCCACGTTTTTGTACTGTGAGAGTTATGCTACTTTCACTGTGCTTAACAGATTCGAATCCAACTTTTGTTGTTGTGATTCCAATCCTTAACCGATTCGAATCAAACTTTCTGTGTTATGATTCGAATTTTATCCCGGTTCGAATTTCGAGGATAAGTCTTCGAATTCTCGTCAATTTAATTCGGAATTCGAACTTTTTCAATTCTCGCTCGATTTGATTCGATTTTTTTTGCATAACTCTTCGAATTAACTCAAGTTTGACCTCGTTTTTTTACAAGAGGGACAGCGCTAAATCGCCGTCTGCCTCTTGTAAAAAATATACATTCACAGACCGGAGCCCAAATATATTTGAAATAATTATTTTTTTTCCAAATACATTTGAAAAAATAAGTTTTTAAAATAAATTTGATTTAATTAATTAAAAATATTTTCAATTTCTAAATACATTTGAAAAACTTTTTAAATTAATAGGAAAATTTTATTCCCCATCCCCCTCCTCTCCCTCATCCACCATAAGATGACATATCGTCTAAAGACAAGGAATACATCTCCACTGACTTTCTACCCTCCACCTTCCCCCCCTCCCACTACTTCCTGGCACCGCGTAATAAATACTGGCTGTAAAGCTAATACTCTGTCAATGTACCTGATGATGTTGTAACATCCAAAACCAGTCGTATTGGTCAATAAAAATGTGGAAGTCAGAAAATTGTTTTTATTATAAAAATACTATAACTGAACAGCCAATAGAGAGAGAGAGTGTAGCAAGGGAGAAAACGTCTGGGTAAAGGGAGAAAAAAGTGAATTTTGGGAGGCCGATATTGTAATTAAAAAGCACAACTGCCCCATATTTTACCTGGTAAAAAAAAAATGGGTATGTGGTTAGGTGAAATGACAACCACTTACAATCATTCTCAACAAAAGTGTCTCTCTTCAAAACCCCCTACTAATGCTGGAATATAACAACTCAAAGGGAAATGTAATTGGCAATCCATAACTGTTCATAGGTGGCAATGTTACCTCAGAATTCCTCTAAATGTCAAATTGCTTAAATGTAAGAAAGGAAGAAATGATCCTACTTTTGGCATAATAAATAACAAATAATTATTACTATAGCCAGACAGGAATAGGTAACCACCAAAAGTGGCAGAAACAAAAACCCTGAATCACTGAAGAAGGTGTTGCAGTGCTGCCTTCAACCTAGGATACATATGTATATCCTATGTTGGCATGCCAATGGTTTAGTCACACCTGGTGGTTTGGGTTACTTAAAACCTTCATGCAATCTTTCCTTGAATAGAGATGCTTTTCATGCCTAGTGCAATAACCTATCATTATCTATGCATTAAGAATGCCTTGGGTAATTTTATGTAATATAACAATGGTACTTATAAGGTATATTATTTTTTATAATCTGGATAGAGGCTATTTGACTTAGAATTATATATATACAGTAGGAGTCCATTATAACGAGTGGTGATAAATAAAAAATCGCTCGTTATAATGCACATTCATTATAGCTGATGGTCATTAATTCACCTTTATCTGCATGTATGACAGTATCAAAAATGGGAGAAAATGAGACATGAAGAAGTTGAATCAATACATCTGCAAATGTATCGAAAATATTTCATTTTATTTAAAAAATAAAATATTGTCACCAAAACTCATGTATGTCACACACCAGCAGCATCTTTGGAAAAGTTTTGTGAACAATCGTAGATAAGGTGTGAACTGCAGTTAACAATTATGATTCTATAAAGAAGAGGAGGTTCAATAAATTGGCAGTCACGGTACTACTATTTGTGAGATAAGCAAAGATAAACACGTGTGAAAAAGCCTTCCTTACAATGTAGATTCATGAGGTATGACATTGTAAGGTGTTTACCCTTTGTGCATTATGCAACCAGAACAACAATCATGCCTAAATCAACTTTTTATAATGATAGTGCAGATATGACTACTCATTTTAACTGGAGGAAATCCATATGCTTTAACACATGGATTAACCTTCACAAAATGATTTTACTGTAGCGAGACACTCGTTATAATGGACTTTACTGTGTGTGTGTATATACCAGGTGTACCAGTATGAAGTGAGCATTTTTTTGTAAAAATGAAACAATAATTTTGAATGGGAAAGTAAAAAAATTTTATTCAAAGTATTGACCATTGCTTTCTACACATTTTGACCATCTTTCTGGCAATTTGTGGATTCCACTCCAATAAAAATGTTCGTCTTTTGAAGCAAACCAAGCAGACACCCAATTTTTGACTTCTTCGTAGGAATCAAAGTGCTGCTCAGCCAATTCGTGTCTCATCGATAAAAACAAATGGTAGTCGGAAAGGGTCTGGTGAATACGGGGAGTGGCGTAGCAGCTGCCAGCCAAGTGCTTTGATTTTATCCTGAACCAGTTTTGCCTTGTGTGCAGGTACATTATCGTGTAACAAAATTATTTTGCCGTGTCTTCTGGCCCATTCTGGTTGTTTTTAGATCAATGTATGGTTCAAACTGATCATTTGTTGTCTGTAACGATTAGTATTAAAAGTTTCACCAGGTTTTAGAAGCTCATGATACACCACACCTTTCTGATCCCACCAAACACAGAGCATTGCCTTCTTGCTGAATCGATCTGGGTTTGCAGTCCATGTTGATGGTTGTCTCGGATTAACCCATGATTTTTTCCATTTAGGATTCTTAAAATAAATCAATTTTTCATTGCCAGTAACAATTCAATGCAAAACTGATTTTCTTTCGTGTCTTTGAAGCAAAATGTCACAAGTGTTCTTTCGGTTTTCCATCTGCCTTTCATTCAATTCATGTGGCACCCATTTTCCACACTTGTGGATCTTTCCCATAGCTTTTAAATGGTCAGAAATAGTTTGTTGTACAACATTTAACATTGCTGCCATTTGCTTTTGACTCAAAGTATCATCTTTATCCAATATTGCTAGCAATTCGGTGTCTTCAAACTTTTTTGGTGGTCTTCCACGTTCTTCATTTCTCACATCAAACTTATTATCTCTGAACCATTGAAACCATCTTTTGCATGTTGCTTCTGATAGAGCATGATCACCATATGCCTCAACAAGCATTCAATACGACTCTGCAGCAATTTTCTTCAAATGAAAACAAAAAATTAATACTTTCCGCAAATCATCACTTTCTGGTAAAAAATTCTAAATTTTTGACACGATGAAAAAATATGATGTTGTCTGTTCAATGACTTGATGTATATTGAATATGTTTGACAGATGTCATATCAACCAAACAAAAAAAATTAAGGCTCGTTCACGACAAATGTTCCCTATCTACACATTTGTATCTTAAGGCTCACTTCATACTGGTACACCTGGTATGTAATCATTGAATGTTTGTTGTAAATATGTAAAAATATATTATGTAAATATTACAGTTTGTATTATGATTTTTTCTAATAATAGTTTTAGTGTAATTAATCTGTTTTTCTAATTCTTTTTATATTTAGGCATATGTCAAATGAAATGTAATGTATATATCTATATTATCTAATTATATCATTGTACAGCCATGACTTATTTCTGTCTTTTTATGTATTTTTTCTTTCTATTTTTTTCGTAAAAAATATATATTTGAACCAAATTACTATTCTTGTAAAATATGTTCTTTCTAAAAGGATTTCTTATGCATAAGTTTTAATAATTTGAATATGAAACTTTCTATACTAGCTTTGACTAGGACCCATTTATTATTAAGTCAATTTTTATAGACTTTGTGAATGGGTTCATTGAAATGGAATTATTTCTTACTAATCCAACAGAAGGAAACTAAACCTTTAGGAAGTATCGGGGAAATAATTTTAGAGAATGAATTCCATAATTTTCTAAACTTGTGAAAGATAAACTAATCCTATCCTCACCCAATTATGAAAACACAATTTTGTTGGAACAAGGTTACTGAATTATATGATTGCCAGAAATCATAGAATGTTGACTGCTTGTAACAGAATGGTGGAGGGTAGTTGGCCGCTTGTCTCACAAAGGCTTATGCTATGACCTTGGGGAAAGCATGAGAAACCTTGAGCCAACTCCTGCTATTGTATCTCCCTCTCTCACTCGCCTTCTCCATTTGCTTATCCTGCATTATTCCACCTCCCTCGAATTCGTTCCAAGTGCACTCCCGGGAGCTTACAATACCATATGTAAAACTAATACGTAAACAATTTATTGTGCAACATCAGAAAATAGTAGAGTAATTACTTACTTTAAGGTAAAATAGGTAAGAGAAAAAATAATGAGTTCATGAAAACATTCAAAATAAACAAGAAAAATAATTTATTAAAAAAAAGACTAGAAAAAAATGCAGGCAACCCCTCATCACACACACACGCGCTTCAATCCAGTGACTGAGGAATTCAATTGATGTCAATAAGATTTTTGCTAATTAATAAATCATTTCTTGCTTTTTTGATAAAGAATTCCCAAAAACATGATTTTGATAGCAAAAAGAAATGAACAAACAAAAAAGTGTTTAGCCACCGGAAAGGAATTACAAATTTGGGCTCAGCATTGAACGTGTTAAAATTGATTCCCAACTTTCACCCAAACAGATAAATAATCAAAGAGAAATACAAGAAAGCAAGTTAATAAAAACGTGATAAGAGGGAAATGCCACCACACGCAAAGTGAAAAGAAGAAGCCATTCACAATTCTTACCCAATGAAGAATACAAGACAGGAAGGAAAGCCTGATGCCTTTTATCTCGCTTGCTCACTAATGTCGTCTTACCAAGAAGAGGGTTCCTCGGGGAGATATATGGCGTCGATGGCTCCACTTGTCGGTGTTTCTTGCCATTTCCTGAGCGTGTTTTGGTCTCCCTCGTTGATCGGGAGCGAATGGCACGAGCCCTCGCTGGCAAAATGCCGGAACCAAGGAACGCAACCAGGAAAGGCTCTTTTGAAGACTGTGGTGCACGGCTACCATAGCCAGCTGGTGGTCCAACAATGCCCACATCCTCGGGATGCCATTCGTGAGAATCTGTTGTGGAAATGTCATTTCATTCCATGTCATTCCTTTTAAGGCAAACACAGGGAGCTAGCAAATTTCACTTGCATCCAGACAAACATTTTTAATCTACAAGCAGGCAGAGAATTATGATGACTTGGATAGAAATAGTGCAAACAATAACAAAATAATTTGTTAATCAACGGAATTGTAGTAATGGCCACATTCCAAAATAAACTCCTGACAAACATGAGCTTAGTTCACTTTGAAATTTGGAAAACTAATGGGGATGAGTATGTTTTGACAAGAGGAGCATGATCCCCACAAAAAATACAACAATGGCCAAAAAAAGAGTAATTCGCTTGACTACTCGGCCAAGTATCTGACTTGAGAGATTGAGGTTTAAATTCAAGTTCAGGTCAAAATAACATATAATTATTAATATAAGATTTTACCACCTGTGAAATTACCTACATTTATTCAGAAATATGAAATACTAAAATTTTAGTGAAAAGGCAATTGCAATAAAATACTAACTTTGAGGAGCTGACATATGTGTGATAGAGCAAATTTGGAGGGAAAGTCAGTGACTTAGCAAGCATTATCGAGGGTATTATTTCAAAGTACTCTTATTGGACAGAATCAAGAGTCTGGAAGTTTCAAGCAATCACTCACTCGAACGGACAGACAGGTGTAAGCCAAGGTTCATCTCAGGGTGGCGCACCCAAGTCACCAGAGCACCAGTAACATTCACCAGGATCCAACCTTCATTCTCCGAGGACAACTCCACTGAACTGAGCAACTGGAGGGTTCCTGTGGCTTCCTCTTCACCAGCCCTGAATGGATGGGAAGGTGCCTCATCAGTGTGATCTAGTCGGTTGAGCATGATCGCAAGCAAATCAACTTTAGAGATTGAAGGAAGAAGCCTGTAGCGGCCAATACACAAGGAGTGAACTAGACTCCTTCAGCTGAGAGGGAAACCAGTCAGGAATGTGCTAAGCTAAATGACTGGTGTGTGTAACATCTCCAAAGTAGGTCAGCCACAAAATATTATCATAATAACTGTGGGTGGCTTAAGTATAAAATTGTCATAGTATCTATGTAAGGAGAAAGGTACCAACATGAAATCAGCTAAAAATAAAATGCAGTGGGACATTTCACCTTTCTCTCACCTCACATGACTCGTACTCATTATTTACCATATAGCAAAGCAACAATATTATGAAGATTTTAAATATTTTTTAAATTTATAAAGCAAATCCTCCATTGCACTGATTTTACTTTGTCTGCAATTTTCTCTACTTATCCACTTCCACACTACATATTTAGGCTGAATAACTTGTGTAGAGGATACAGAAAATCTTTGATTAATTATAATGTATTTAGTCCAATATCTTTGGAGATCTCCTGGACTTTTCCAAAAACAGTCTTCCTTAAGGTGTCTGAATCAAATATTTACAATTCATTGATTTTAATTTGTACCTGTGTTTCTCTTGTATAATTTTTCCTTTCTAGTCTGTACCCTTCAACAATATGTTCATCCATTTTACATGTCATATTCTGATTTAAAACATGTTTTCAACAACTTTTCTTCTCATAATGAGGCTGTTACCTTTACTGTTCGCAAGGAATGCTCAATGAAAGAACTACATTTACATTTTTTTCTCTAGCAGTATTTTCATAGTTTCATCAATCTGATATATGTTAACACTTTCCCAGTATGAAAGACTTCCTTCTATTGACACCTCACCACACATATAGCAGTTGTTTACAGTCAAAGAAAAAACAATTATTATATATATATACAACACAGCCTGAATATTTTAAATATTGGTGAAATAATCACTGAGTAAAATAATCAATCACTGGTCAGTCAGTTTTACTGTTTACTGCTCCTTTTTAGGAGAAAAGGGAAACTAACGGGCATGTGACTTGAGGCATGCCAGTGAAAACTGTACTGGAAGGGGCCCTAAGAGGTCAGAACCATAGGGATAGCCCAAGGATGGTTTATGAGAAACAGACACTGGACCAGTTGATCAAATTGGTCAGATAATGCAAAGCTTGGAGTGCTGCTGACAAACCAATCTACAGATTGGCAACAAAATGACAGCTCTTATATAATTTTCTAATTTATGTGCACTTTCTGATTTACATAGGATTGGCAATCAGTTATTCTGTGCATACACATGACACAACTCTAGATGATGGATGAAAAAATTCAAGAGTATAACTTTGCATTCACAGTGAAAGAAAGTAACCAAAACTTTATGTCTGCTATTTATTTCACCAATAGTCTGTCCCTTACTTTATTTACTGAAAAGTAACAGGTATTTTACAAATTGAGGAATAACTGAGTTTCTCATCAGCCCAGCCATTACATATTCCTCAATACTTCTCTGGTGTACAATGATTTCTTTCCAAATAATAAGCATGAAATGAAACTGACTGAATGAAAACATGAAATTGAATGGTGGAGGCCTGCCAACTCACCCCTGCACTCCTCCGGGTACAATTTGGTGCACCGTGACATTGAACACCGTCGGCCCGTGATATGATGGATTGAATGCATGTTTGATGTGTGCGCAGACCGGATGCACAGCCTTGTGGAAGAGGCGAAGCTCGGCTGCCACGATCATTTCATCTGCTGACACCTCGGACACATCAAAAAACAAGCGGCGACCTCTCTCGTGCCGAAGTGGAACGTCCCAGCCCTTCCTTGAATGGTGACTCCAGGATCGATCCCCTGAGAGCAAGAATCATGCATATAAATGGATACAAAGCACAATCCATTGCTGCAGCAATGAATCCATGCCTAAAGATAAAGAGGGGGGAGCTTCAAGTCTAGCCTGGGTCGATTGATGCTTGCATCGCTTCGGCCTCCTGCATATGACAAGGGACTTACAAATCGACAGAATATGTGGCCCCTGTGCCAAACTTGGTGTGCTGAAGCATCAGATACCTATATACATAACTCTACTGACCACAAAACATGGACTTTCTTGGTTAAGATGAGCTGTGATATAAAAAAGAAAGATCAAAGAGAAGAAACATCTTTTACTATTTATCAGTTTGTTAACCTTTATGTTGTCCCATGATGAGATTAAAGGCAACCTGATTGTACAATTTCCAGTTTAATTTAATGAAAGTAAACAGACAACGCAACCATAGTGAATTACAACAGTCTTGGTTATCATAGAAGAAGTGGGTATCATATAGTAGACATAGAATAGAAGAAGTACATGGCATTGCAGTTTAGGTGTTTCCTAAAATGCCTAAACTGCAACATCGTCTATATGGGACAAACCGGATGTAATTTCAATATTAGAATCAATGAATACAAAAAAAAGCATTCCTGTTTGGCTCCCATACATCCCTTTTTGCTGAACACCTTCTCAACAGCAACCACTCCACCATATTCATCCCAAAATCCTTTTGAGAAGAAAGGCCAATAATTAGAGCAACCACAGGGCAATTTTAAATACTGCACCATAACCTGGATCCTGACCACCCAGTGGTCAACAAACATTATTCAAAACCGCAGTCAACACAACTGACCCACCCCCTGTTTCTCCTCCCCCTCCTTAGTCAAGCTCTTTCCAACTAATCAACTATACCCAACCCCTGCCCTCCACACTCCTACAAAGCATGTAGGTTTCTCCATCCCCTCCTTTGTCTAACTCTTTCCAACAATTCAGGTATGCCCTGCCCACCACCCCTCTCCCCTACAATGCATTTAAGCTTGTTCTTCCAATGGTAATTCACCAAATATTGACTATTATCATTTGAAACTGGTAATGCCTAATCTTTGTTCTGTGGAAATACCTATATCAAAGCTACAACGTCTATTTGTTTAATTACGGAATGCCACCAGGTGACAGCCTCCTCAGTGAATTTTATTCATAACTATATCTACTGACCTTTATTTATTAATTATTGTATAAATATGAATTATATATATCCTTATATTTGTCTGATTGAAAATGTATCCCATATATGAGAAAATAATTTAATATATAATCATAATTCATGCATGATAAACCATGAATGATCGTTTTAATAAAAATCAATGCGTGGTTTTTAGAATTTATGAGAATATATAGTTTATAATGTTTTTATTTATGCCTGGTGATGACTCAGCCCCTGCCACACACCCTTGTGGTAACTTTAAGGGTATTACTCAGACAAAGATACAGTAGGCCAGTTGGACACAAGCCCATGGCTCATTCTGAGCACTGATCAGGTTAGCCTGGTGGGTAGGGTGCTCGCCAGCTAACCCAAAGGTCACCCAGGAAAAGAGAAAAAGATTTGTCAGAAAAGATTTTTCTAACAAATGCTTGAACAAATTGTGAGCACAGTTGAACATCTGCAGTTAATGTCAATGGATAAGAAAAGATAGGAAAAGTAGTGAAAAATATTCTTCAAATGCAATGTGCATACAAAGTAAATTTATACAAAAATATTGCCACAGAGCAACTAGAGAAAATACATGAGATGCTTAGGAAAAATATCAACGGTGATTATTTCCTTTGGTAAGTTAGAGCCTGTATCATGAGTGGCTGAAATAATGAATGTGCATGAGCCCATATAGATGAATGTTTAAGTTGAGTGCAGTTATTTGATGCAGTCAAAAGTTAATATTACTCAACCCTGTGTCCATTCATTCATTTTACATTTACAGTTATAATTTTCTCAAAGAAAAGTTGGAAAATTTGGTGACTGTAGCCAATTGCTACCCTTACATTTGATAACACAATGCTGTTAAACATTTATATTACTCAACCCTGATTTTTCTGGAAGACTTTTTTACATTATTTCTCACTAAAAAGTTATTTTTAAGTAATTGAAGTGAAATTTCACTTTATCATCTGTAAAACTCTGTATCCTACCTCTTCTGTGTGTGTATATTATATTTCTAGTAATCACTGGTAAGCACAATCTTTCTCATCCTCAACAAATGACAGTTATCAGTGTTACAGTTGAAGAAGTGTCACTGATCTTTCCCAAATATATGAACTTGAAATTCCGTTTAGCCATTACACCATATGGGTCTACCACTATTTAACAAGTTTCCTTCATTTCTGAAGTGAAAAGACATGAAATATCAATGACATCCCTGAAATAACATGACAAATATAATGATAGTAAAACAAATTGTTTGGTATATTATTTTGAAATTTTTAAATGTTTAAAATGATCTTAGAAGCATAAAATAGAATTGGCTACTATAACATTAATGACTTGAATTCATTCAACTAATATCTAAGAAAACTTTAAAAATTATTTTTTTCATATATATTTTGGTTCAGTTTTTCCATCCCGTCAGCAGGTTTACTCATTGGCTTCCTCCTCCCCTCTCAGACAGTCTCCTTGTATGCACACGCACGTGTAGAGACATGCACCTTCATCCTATTGAGATAAATTATGCAGCATCTGAATCCTTCCCTCTCACCCAGTTACACCAACAAACAATCATATCTCAGGCGTATTCCAATAAACGACATAGTATATATATTGTACTGTATTTGTTGTTTGGCACGCACTCCCCAACAATTCATCAGCAACAATAGGCAGAGAATGGAGTCGGTAGGGGACGTGTTTGGTGAGATGACAATGGCCAGCTATGGGGAGGCAGGGAATGTGGTCTGTCAGTTGTTGGTGTGCACGTCTAAGAGCTGAACGGGGATAGTTGTCTTGTGAGAATAAAGAGTTTTGCATTCTGAATTCCGGCTGTTCCCTTATTGCTTTCCCAGGACCTGATATCCTGTTTACAGTACTAATATATAAATATCAGCACTGACTTTCAGTAAATATTTTCTTCCTCCCCTTTATCTGTAATCACCTGCAATGAGAGAGATAACCCAAGCAAAGGGAATATAAAATCAATCTATCTCCCATAGATATTATCTGGGACTTCTGAAATTTTACTATCATCGGAATAGTTTAGGCCATTTTGCATGCTACATGATCAATTTCTTAGATCCTGTGTATGACAATATTCCTATTATTATCAAGATCATGCTATGAAACTTAAATACGGTGATGCTGCTTCAAATATAAGGGAACATATTGGCATTCAGTAAAACTAAAAATCTTCATTGAATATGGTGCCACCATTCATGGGGTCATTCAAGGTGATCATGCACCAATGTGAACAGCCATTGACATTATGAGCTCTTCTCTCATCACCAGGTTTCGGTCAGATGACATAAATTAACATTAACAGGGACAATGTAATGTCAATTAGTGTAACACACTAAATTTAGAACAAGCATCCATTTCAGAGATAACAGCAGGTAATCACAGACATGTCCTGTTATGCCTAGAAAAATACTGTCCACAGAGACATATCATCTGAGATAGAGTAGGGCTCACTGACTAATATGCTGACTCACCATGACTGCGGAAACTTATGATGGTATCGCTTTCATCAATGGCACCAATGTCGGCACCACTCAGGCTGAGGTCACTGGCGGCCGACTGAAGTCCCTCATTCCCAAGGGCTTCATAAAGTCCTAGGAGGAACTGTGGAGCTGACCCACCAACTCCTCTACGGGCTATACAGGAATAACAATTACATAAAATGGATTTGTCAATCAAGAAGGGAGGAGATCAGATGGATTATGCTATGACAAGGGTGTAGAGAAATCCATCAATATCATCCCTTCGTAGCAAATATCCGAACCAGGAATTGTAAATCTTCTGAGGGCATAATGAAGTTGGTGCGTGTGCCATGAGGAGAAAATCAGAACCAGCGACAAATGTCAAGGATATCACAAGTAGACTCTTATGTGAAATAAAGTTGAGGACACCTTACATGTCACAATAATAATTTATTGATATTAAATACAAGGTCTGATGCACATAAGTCTAAAAATTCCCGCAGAGAATAGAAGGCCTTAAGAGAGAAGGGGGCCAACATTTAGACAACCTTTAGATCCCTAATATACAAATGACAGTTCTCTACCCCATTGAGGTAGTTTATTAAACATTAAGCCTACAATTGAGTGTGAGACAAAACTATTCGTGGATTTAGTCCATCCAAAGTGTGGTACTGTTATACTTGAGTTGGTAACATATGTACGAAAGGTAACATTTGTACATCGGTTACATTGTATATATATGACGGTGCTTTGTATATCAGTTACATTGTATGTATGTGATGGTCTTGCCATCAGGCTTGGTAGCATCCTTTTTGTATTAAAAAGTCACTTGATTGTTGCCGACTACTGAGGTGTACAAGTATTTCTTTCGATCCTCAGCAAATCACACCATCTCACCACTGTAATCACATAACTAATAACATCGTAGTAATTAGAATATGTTAGGCATTTGGGCCCTGGGATGCTTGAAATTTGCATGTGAATTGAGTTTGTGAATCGTGAGATTGTGTAGTTTTTATGGACATCAACTCAACAGGTGTGCTGCAAGATTGCAGAAGTTTCCGAAGACAAGACTTTCACCATCCTTAAGTTGATAAGAAGCAACTATAATGCAAGGAAGGCGGAGATACTTCTTAAGGACTGTTGGGAAGCAATTATCGGATACACTGATGCAGAAGGTGCGAGGTCAGAGTGAGGATCGAAGGAGGGAGGACAACCTAATGGCACTGGGACTCATCTTGCGATCGGTTTGCGACGGCTTAATCAATGACATTATTTATGTCAATATAGCCAAGGAGGAATGGGAGACCGTCGAAAAATGATGTAAGCAAATTCCTGAATTAGATGCAATGATGAAGTTTTGAGAAATAGCATCAAAGGTTAGAGGTGATTTGGGCATGCTGGACTATATAAATACGATGGTGAACATGAATAAAATGCTGACAAAAAATAAGCTGAATATTACAGAGAAACAGTTGGCACATTTTGTATTGTCTAGCTGCAGACTGAGAGTTCCCAAAACCAAGGTGAGAAAACAGTCTGGCTGTAAAAGGAGGAACTTCAATCGTGGGCAGCCAAAGGGTAGGCCTCCTGGACAGAAATTCTTTTGTTATTCTTGTGGTTTAGAAGGTCATATTGCTAGAGATCACCAGAAATGTGAAGAAGAAGAGTCTAAGAAAGTCTCGGCAACAGTAGTAACCAGGGAACATGTGGTGCTTTATGCCAGAAGAACCACCAAAGAAATAAATGGAATATGGATGGCAGTGCTTCAGACCACATGTCATACAGAAGAGAAATCTTCAAGACCTTCAGAGACTTTTCAGGTGAAGTGGAGATAGGTGATGGTTGTCCTCTAAAAATAAAAGGCATAGGCTCAGTTGTAATTTCCATGTCAGGAGAGTGCAGTGGAAAAGACATCAAACTCCATGATGTACTATATGTCCCAGACTTGAGCGACAATTCGACAAGAAAGGTCTGGTGCCACGTTCAACTCCGAAGAATGCAGTCAATAAGGCGATGTTGGACGGAAAGGTCATTTTCCAAGCACATAATATTGGGAGACTCTACATGGTCTCCACTGAAATTGGATATCAGTGGAAGAATTGAGAGCTGAATTCTCAGTCAACAAAAGAAAAGCATCTAGTCTCTATATCAACATGGCATTACAGGCTGGGTCACCCCAGCCCACAAATGAGGAGAGGCAAATTCCCAGTGAGTGCCGATCCTCCAGGAGATGACGTCATCCCAGGGAATGTATTGGTCCATAGAGAGATGCTACCCCCAGGTGAGGTGCCACTCAACAATCATCATACTGAGATGCTAGCACCGGAGGGGCCAAGGTGGTCTACATAACAACAATATCAGAAGGTGGCACGTGACCTACCCTGTAGCAGGTATTGCAATGTAGTGGATGATCAGGAGCAGTGTTTGCTTCATGATCCTCCTCAGAATGCTGAATGAAGAGATCCTCTGTCGTGAGGATAAGGGTAAGTGGTTTGAGGCAATGAAGGCAGAGATGGACAACCATGGGAGAAAACAAACGTGGACTTTGGTTAAGAAACCAAAAATGCAAAACACTTGGTTGTAAATGGGTTTTCTCACTAAAGCAAGGAGCAAAGGAGCAAGGGGAAGTGAAATATAAAGCCAGGTTAGTAGCACAGGGTTTTAGTCAATGATATGGGCTAGACTATTGGGAAGCATACAGCCATGTAATATCAAAAAGAGTATGAGATTGTTATTAGCCATAGCAGTCAGCAAGGCCTGGCACATTGATGTTGTTGCTGCTTATTTGAATGGAACTCTAGAGGAAGTTGTGTACATGCAACAACCCAAGTACTGGGAGCAAAATGGTGATGATTATGTAAGTCTCTTACAGAAGGCCTTATATGGCCTGCATTAATCTGGCAAGACCTAGAATATGTTGATTGATTTATTCTGTAACTTGGGTTTGAAACAGCTATTGTCTGACTCATGTGTTTTTTCCCATGAAAAGGGCTATGTTGATGATTTGTTGGTATGTGGGGAAGAAGTTTCCATAAATTTTATAAAACAGGGTCTTAATAATGTTGTTTAAATCAAAGAGTTGGGTCCCATCAAAACTTTTGTTGGTATCAATGTGAATAATTGTCAAAACTTTGAATGAGTTTGATATGCAGGATTGCAAAAGAGTATGATCACTACGTTAAGTAAGCTTGTCAGCAATGCAATCTGAAAGCAGATGCAATTGGAAAAGAAATACCAGTCATTTTCAATTATTATAATGCAGGATTAATACCATAACACAAAGTGAAGTGCGTCTTAGAGCAGTTAACAAAACAGCTTAGCAGTGAAGGTGCCCAAATCTAAGCCGCGGTTAGAAGAAAAAAATTAAATAATCAGTAACATATCACTCAGGACTTTAATCTATTATTGTAAACAATAACTCAGGAGGAAATTGGCCATGACATTTCAGATCACAAACTCATTTATTACAATGACATTCTGTTATTATTTATTCAGACCAAATTGGCAAATACATTGCATTGTTTCATCAATGGAAAGAAGACAAAAATAGATAAATACATAAAATGCGTGAGCTTAATTAAGTAAATTCATCAATCATCAAGAAATTCTTTCACATTTACATACACTTTAAGCATAAAAAAATTCTTCAGTCTGACCTTGAATAAGTAAGGGGGGGGAGGATTTAATATGGTTGGGAAGTTTGTTGATAGTAGAATGGATGAAGTATGTGATGAGGGCTTAAGTTAAGATTATGATTGTGTTTGGGTGAACATCACCTTCGGAGTGAGTATGACATGGTCATGCCATTCTTCATTTCTACAGAAATGTTCTAGAAGATTCCTTAACAAATTTGACACAATTTAAATAAATAAGGAAGAAAGAGTTAGTATATATTCAGAGACAGAAACATAACTGGATGGGATCCATTTTTGGGACTTGTAATAAAAGGGCTTTAATACCTTGCTTCTGAAGAGGAAATAGTTTCTTTGGATGGCTTGAGTTTCCCCAGGATGCCATAGCAAATGTGAGCTTGAACATAAGCTTGGTAAACAAGTTTGAGGGTAGCAATTGATAAAGAAGGTGACAGTCTCCAGAGCATAAATATGTCAATGATCACCTGAATCATGACGGCCTCAATGTGGTGATTTGTCCATTTGAGGTCATCAGATATGAGAAGACCCAAACATTTTACACATGTAAAGTGGATAATAGATTCATCATTCAATTTTAGTTGATGATTCATCAAATTTAAACCATCTTGGACTGGAAATCAATAAATACAGTTTTGCTGATGTTAATATGTAGATTGTTGGTTGTTATTGCAACATCCCACCATACTTGCAAAGGAGGTATTAGCTAAATGAAGCCAGTAGATAAAAGAATTATTAAATTGCTCACTGCCAAAGGTAATATCTATGTTATAAACCTCTGGAGGTTGAGGTCATAGTAGTCCAGTGGTTTAGAATGCATAGCTACTTAAGGAGAGGCCTCGGTTCAAGGCCCGGTGAACACCATGGACTCAAGACCCAGGTAAATTCATACCGAGCAATTTTCTGGTACAGAAGGGGTTACCCCCTTCTGTACCCTACCTGATGAGTGAATTTCCACATACTGTTGGGGTCAGTACTAGGCAACCCCTACCTTAGGGTTAAAGATCTTAGGTGGTTTCAACCTTTGGAGAGATATCAAATTCCAGAGAGCAAAACGATGGTGCTTTGTAAAGAATCAACATAGAATGTAAAACATGACTGGATGTCAGATATGTGTGAGGAAGGAGTCCTCGGTGGTGTAATGGTCAGCACGTCCGCCCGGCAAGTGGAAAGTCCGGGTTCAAGTCCCGGCTGA
>WURS02314747.1:0-18295 GCA_011762765.2 Rhinocypha anisoptera
ATTTCAACGATGAGATCAGAAATATATTACAGGCACCGACATACTACGGTAGATTAGATCACGTACATAAAATCAGACAGTTAGGATGCCGAACAGATAAATATAACATGTAATTTTTTCTTCGCAAAATTAGAGATCACAATAAATATAATCGCATGTCCGGAGTTAGTAATCAGTATAGTTATTGTATATATGTGTACTTCCTTGCTTGTATTTATAATGTGGTCCCTCGTCTTGACCTTGCACTTTGTAAGGACACTTTTTAGTTATTATACATGCTTTTTGTGAGCGGTCTGACATTGTCCAGCAAGTTTTGTTGTTCTCGTATTAGGTTTAGCATGATATTTTCTTCTTTTTTTGCGGAATGCATGACTTATGCCATGTGCATTGAGAGTGAATGCGAATGTATGGTGGTTGGTCACCCCCTTCCGCACTCCCTTGTGGCGGGCGGCTTGCAGCGTATATGTAAATGTAGATTTCCAAGTGGAATCTTTTTATATTTTCTGGCCTGCATATTTTATGAAAATCCCGCTGAATCATTCTATCAGCTGCATTAAATTAGATAATATAATTTAATAATAGATGTCGATTCGGAAATATTTGAAATTGTAAACTCATTATTTTGATATTAAAATTCACTTAAATTCACCATCGTATTCATTTCCGCAGTTTTTCTCCTAAATGAACATAGATATATGAAATGAACCTTCTTTAGGTGAAATAACACTCGCCTTTTCCGTTCTTATGCGGTATTTATAACGAAAGAATTTGGGCCTATATTAGAGTTTGTATATGACTTTCATTGTTGTCAATATATCAAGACATCGAGAATCAGTTTTTGTTTTCATCTATAATATTATATACTATATTATTTGTCCTTTCAGTTAACGTTTTGCTAAAAAATTAAGATTTTTTC
Source organism: Rhinocypha anisoptera (assembly GCA_011762765.2). Classification (NCBI taxonomy): domain Eukaryota; kingdom Metazoa; phylum Arthropoda; class Insecta; order Odonata; family Chlorocyphidae; genus Rhinocypha; species Rhinocypha anisoptera. The sequence continues at coordinate 917 of WURS02314747.1, forward strand.
ATTTCTCTTGGAAAGTCGCGCCGGGTATTTGTTTTAAATTAACCATAAGATTAAAAATTCTCTAATTTAACGAAAATTTATGCAGCAAAAATGAATGAAAGTTCAAGGATTTTTTGATTTTATCTGCGCTGGTCGAAATGAATGCGATTATAGTATATAAAAGGGTATAAGTAAATCGATTACTTTGATGTAAATGTTTTTACGCTCCCCTTTAATTTTGTGAATATTCAAAACGTATGCTAATTCTCGTGAAATAACTTTAATATTTAAACTTATTGCATTGTGACTGCCGTTATTATTTTTACTTACCTTGGCTGCCAAAGGCAGTCGTTTGTAAATCACGGTGGTTGAATACGTGATCTAACTTGAAATGGAAAACTTTTGACGAGGAAAATACCCCAAAATTCGGACTTGCCGCAGAATGATGAATTCCTCCCTTTATTATTCAATTTCGGTGCCTACTTAAGTCAAACTATTGTCAGAAAAGTGCCACTTGTGGAAGGCTGGCGCATGGTATCCGGGACTCTTGTCGATCTGCGCGATTTTCATAATAATTTTCCGACGTCCCCCCTACGGATGGACCCTTGAAGTTCCCCGTCAATCCCTTGCATTGAATCATCCGCGCTTCCTTTCGTAGTCGTGCGTCCTCGTCCTCTTCCCTCCTCTCGAAACCCCTCCTCCCACCTACAGCCATTCGTATTCCCCCACTTCTGCTCGGAGCGATGTGCTCGCGGAACACCAGAGCAATATTCGCCGCTTTAAAAAAGATGAGGAATGGGAATAAAATAGACGCTGTGAGCGTGTTGTCTACGGTATGCGAGTGTTTGGGAGGGAGGCACTTAGGGAATGGAAACTGTGTTCTAGCTATTCCTCTGGAGATCTCTGGCTTGGAGTACCCGCTCCCCGCTCAAGGACACACACACACACCCACACACATTGTATCGAGGAAAAAGTTCCACTATTTTGTTCTTCCACTTCGAGTCTTGGTAAGGAAAGAGATATGCAAATGAGGTAGAAGAGAATTCGGAGAGAATAAAAGTAGGCTGATGGTTGCTGGCGGAGAAACGGAGACAATAAGACACTCTAATATCAAATCTTTACTTAGTCTATAAAATTAATCTTTTGCATAGGGATGAATAGATGGTGTCGCCTGTGAAGAAAGTCATCAGCTTTGAACTCATGTGACAAACAGTGTCTATTTATATTTATCGATTAAAATCGTTATGGCAGTGCAGTATTACTGTTGAAATCCAATGGAAGATGATATTATCATGCAACAAAGACGAACGTAAATTTCACTTTTTTTTTTAAATGATCACATTTTCAAGAGAACTAGATGGATGTATGCCGGACGTAGGCCATATGAATCAGCTTAAGGACTTAAATGGTGTGAGGCACTATTAATGAGATCATAGCTATCATAATAGTTTGCATATTTATTTCAGACGAGATCCCAATTAACGACTTCTATATAAATTTTATTCACATTTAGAATGGTTCCTCTCCGGGTTTAACTTATCGAATTATTACTTCGTTTAGTTACGCACAGTCATAAAATCAAATGACTTTTCTTCAATCGCATTGCTTCATCGTGCTTGAATTTTTAATTGTATAGATCGTTTGAACTATCATTGTTTAAAGTGTTTGCCTACGTAATGTTCCCTCTATCTTCTTAGTCGCTTTGCCTTCATGCACGGATATTGTTTAAATATCTCCTAGGATTTTGAATAATGCTTTGCTTTCATTGCAAAAAATAATCGATTCTCAAAAGTATTCATACGATTATTGTAAGTAGAAGGAAAATTTGAGAACTGGAAAATATGAATAAGCCTTCTTAAATATTACCGATATTAAGAGTTCGTTGGATCAGCTTCGGTGCACTAGGCCCTTAGAATTTTCATAAAATTGTGAAACGCGCTAGAGGGAGAAGAGTTTTCTGGGGTTCACTATGTTTCATTAACCTCCATTCTTGAGTCGGAAATCTCCATGGAGCGATCTAAGTATATAGATGCCTCAGGAGATGGAGCATTAGCAACTGGGTCGATGCTGCTGCTGTTTCGTCGTTAGGGAAAATAGTTGCTTCTAGCGTCTTGGGTTCGCCTTGCTATTCCCGAGGTCCTGGTAAAAAATGTTAGATAATCATTGTCTATAATCAGTATGTAAAAAATAATATTTCGCACGGCTCATTTTGAACTAAAGAACAGATAATACAATCGCCGGTTCTTAAAATTTATTGCATTCTGACACATTTCTCATTTTCTTTCATCGATGCCTCCGGGAAAGGCATTACATTTTTGTCTTGATGAGACCATGCAAATGATAGAATTGTTGAAAATTTGTATTTTTATTATGATTAGAACAACCTTGGTAGAATATGACCCGTTTGTTATTTTTCTGAATCAACTTAAGGCTCATATACCAACGAAACCAGTTTTCAACCCTGAGATGGGTTTGATACCGACCGGCATCGTAAGTACTTCCAATAAGAGTCGCCTCTTGTGGAAGAATGCCCTTCTCAACTGAGCTATTCTGCTTATTATATTGCGTATTACATCACTTCGGATCAATGCGGAATTCTTTTCTATTCCCTCTTGTTTGTGATATCTTTCTCACGTCTGCAATTACTTTCCACTGCACTGACAAAATACTTGAACCTCTCTACTTGTTTGATCTACTTATCATCCCGTTTTAGTTATATTCTTTCCGCCTATCCTCGTTCTTAGTTTTCCATTTTTTTATCTTTCACAGCCTTTGTCAATCTTATCCAATAAATTTTATTCTGGCTCAGGATCCTTGGCTATTACTACAATATCGTCTACAAACGTAATAAACTATATCCGTCTGCCACCCAATTTTGCTTCGGATTCATTCTCTCCTTCCGAACTTTCCTCACTCGTTTCTTCCTTGTACATTATGGACAGCATCCCTGGCTGACTCCTCTCCCAACTTTACACCAATCAGTCAAAATATTTCCAAATGTCATAGCCACACGTTGATTTATCTACAGCCTTTCTATCATTTGCCTCTCTCTCTCCTCCTACCAATTCATATTCAAAATCTGTATAAGTTTTTTCCGATTAACACAATCGCTTTTTCAAGGTTCATAAACAAAGACACAATTCTCTATCTTTTTCGAAGTATCCAATTTTTCATGCCCTTAATATAAGATCTATTTCCATCTCTCTTGAAACGATGCTGATGGTCTGGTAATCATAACATTTAGTTTTTTTATCTTCTGTCTTCTGTTGAGTCTGAATTGCAGTCTTCAAGAAGTCTTCTGGCCACTTTCCTGTTTCACATACTTTATTACAGAAACCGACTTCATCTCTTATGCCTTTATAATTAAGGTTTCTGATCTGTTCTCTAGATAATTCGCCGATTGCAGGTGTTGGCTTCTCTTTATCTTCTTTAGAGTTTGTCTCACTTCACTTTTCAAGCCATTCTGCGACTTGTTCTTCATCTTCTCTCTCAATTTCTTTTGGTTCCTCCTTTTTGTCATCAATTGTTTCAAGTTTTTCAATATACTCTTTCCACCTGATGGGTGTTTCCTTTTACATCAGTTCTCTTCCATTTTTGCTCTCAATTTTCTTCCCCAGCCTCCTCATCATCCACTTCTGTCACTGAAGTCCTTTATTGTCTTATAGGCCATCTCATACTTTCCTTTCTTCTCTAATTCTGCCATCTCTTTGCACTGTTCTTCCTGGCATTTCTCTAGTTTTCTATGTCCTTTTTCCCTCTTTGTCATTTCTTATTTTAGCTTGTCTTCTCTTCTCCATTTTACTTATAATAGCCTTTGACTCTCATAGGTTATTCCTTCTCACACCTGTGACATAACTTATCAGTCGTTTTGCTGCTTTCTTACTATTTTATTTAATTCTTAGCCGTTGTTCTTCTGCAGACCTTTTATCTTTTTGTTCTTTTCTAACCAATCTCCACAAAATTTATCCTTTCCCATTTATTGTATCTTTCCTAGGCTCCATATCTCTCACTTTACTACCATTATCACATTCTTCATCCTGATTCTCAGCCCTGCTATCAGAAAAACGTGATCACGTTCTAAGTCCACACCTTGTATTCGATATGCTCTTTTTACACCATTCCTGAAAGCATGAGTAATTCTTACTTTTTGGTGTATTTTAGTATCATCTGCAATGCAGAGCATACCCCTGCATATCTTTTGTCCTCTGAATAAAAGAATTTATTGAAACCTTTAGTGAAAATCTTCTACTTCGTGATTTATGAAAGAGTAAAAAGCACAAATTATGATGCCCTTTTAATTATGTCGCGGTGCGCTTATTGTGACGTAAGGGATAGTGAATAATCTAATAAGTCTAGTATTCCGCCTTACATATAATTATTTTGATCTAGGATTTCATTTGAATTTATACATTCCACAATTTTTAATACTTTGTTTTCGTTCAATTTACGTATTCAGGACTTAAAGAAGATGTTGTGCCATTGATATGTGTCGAAATTAATGTTATGCTTTATAATATAACTCCATTCTTTGTATTCCTACGACTTCCTCTTCAAAATTGAAGCGTACTAAGAGTTTTACATCAACTTAATTAAAACAATAAGATCCATAGCGTATTAATTTCGTTGGAAAGTTAAAAATATATTATAGAAATTTCAAAAATATGATTTGATCAGTATTTTAAAAGAAATTTCTCATAAAAAAGGAAGAAACTAAACACCACTACAATGCTGCTGCTCCTACATTTGGTTCCCAGTAAAGAAGTACAGTGTCAGTTGAGGAATTTTGAGGTCTAGGTTTGGAAAGGGATAGAGAAAATGAAATTGACGGAGAGGGAGGCCATCGAAGACATTTTGGGAATGGTAGGAAAGAAAGTTCTATAGGAAAAGTTGAAGAATTCAGGGGAAGTGAATGGAATGAGTATAAAAAAATGGGATGTTGAAGCATCGTGATATTAGGTGGAATGTTGGATAAGCTAGCCTGATGAAGGAAAATAATAATCATTTATTGGGTCATTGTGGAGAAGGCTAGTAGAAGAATAATCATTGCTACAGATTATGAATTATGGTATTATTAAATTATCATTAATATTTAATCCTTAAAATCCTACTGTAATAATTGTGCCTCTCTTTGTCCCATATAAATCTCTGCCTTTGTCTGGAATCTAGACCATCATTTTAAGGTCACCTCTGTAGCTCAACGCGTCAAAACCTTCAATTAGGCAATAACAAGTTAAAATCACGTACGCAGGAAATAAATTAAATAAAACTAAAGTGTATGTTGCTATGAAGCCATTATTACGTAGGCCATATTCACTTACGTTTCATCACACGTAAATTTTAGATTTCATTCCTCTCTGATTTCATTCGCGGATAGCTTTAAGGAGGGAGGGGCTAGGTGCGAGGATTAATTATTGACCCTTTGTGAAGGGCTCCCGTATGCGCAATGTTTGACCCGGCTAAAAGAGCGGAGAGACGGGTGCCAGTGAGGATCTCAGGGCCCACACTCAGAACGAGGGACGGAGCCCGCGGGGGAATTCCGAGAGGCCTTCCCTCTCCCGGATTCCGCGGATGGGAATTGGTTTGGAGCAGAAGGAGGGAGGTTGGTGGAAGGGAAGCTGGGCGTGGTTACTCGCCCTTGATCCCGGCCGGCGAAGAAACTTTCACTGCTTCCACGCGAGGACTACCTTCGCCGGCTCTCTCCCACCCTCCCGGTCTTCCTTGCTTGGATACGCGTCGCAGAAATGTGTTGCTCCGAGGCGAAAAAATGGAATCTCACGCAAGACGACGGAGCGGGATGAGTGCGCTGCCGACGGCGTCATCGCCCGCCCTCGTACACACCCCGAGTGCACTAATCCGACCAACTTTCCTCATTTATTCGTCCCCTGAAGAATTACTTACAGGACTCTGTCGAAGCTTTCTGTCCGCGAGAAATTATTGAGCCTGCCGAGCATCCCAAGTATCCCCCTTGGAGGCGCAGGAATTGTTCGTCGAATTCCCCCCCCGTATCTGTTTCTAAAATTTTTAATTCATTTCATGTAATAGGCTACAGTTTTTATGACTTTCTAATTTAACTTTTGCTTAATTGCCTGGCACAACTCTCACCGGCTATCCCCTCCAATCGCTAATTTTTCTCGACAAATTTGCCCTTTCCTCCTCAAGCTCATTTCCAGGTACAGGGGCAATTTCATCGTACACAACCTTTTGTAAAAGCTGAAAATTTAAAATGTTTTTCGAGAGTAAGCATTTCGTATTTTAGATTGAATTCCACACAGGAATCCTTGACAAACATGCATAAATAAGCTAAACATAATTTTATCCGTTTTTCTTTTTTCATCGGAAGGAATTGTCCGTGGTAGGGATTATTCAGATTTGAAAAAGGATTAATGAGGAAACCCATTAAATTTATATTATTTTGTTCATTTTGAAATTGGCTACACGAGAATTTCGTGTGTTGACGACTGTCGGTGCTTATCTCTCCCGCTGCGGTGCACGACTCCCTCCCTTGTGAACTGAGTCCCGCAAAAGCCAGATCATGTATCCATTATCAAGTCCATCGTATTATAGGTGGAAATATTTGATTTAGCTTCTTTAAGATTACTTTCAATGTGACACCGTTTCTAAAATGGCCATCTAATGCTTTCCGCAGAAACCTCTGCAGTTTTTCCGAGGAAAAGACGCTGCGAGAACTCGCTATTGTATTTCTCCTACGCGTTTCGTCATCTCCTACTCATACCCTCTTCGTGGCATGGGAGGATTTCCTGGAGTAATTATCCTACCTACCGACAGTACAGTTATTTACACCACTAGAACGCGAAAGTTCTTCCATCACTTAAAAGCCCATGTGAGTAGACGAATGAGTTATAGTGACCAAATTCTAAAATCCGTTCATGTGACGACTTTATTTTTCAAAATCAACCCCGGATGAAAATAATTAATGAAATATCATCTTGTCTCATAGTTCAAATTATATTAAAATATATTGGAAGGAATAGCATATTATTTTTTGCCTTGGATAATTAGGTATATATTGTGTTATAAAGTGTGTATACGTCTGTCATTACCTTGTTTATTTAGATGTTACTACGATTTGCACCCGGTGTCAACCATAATTAACTATAGGTCTCAATTATCTCTCTCCACCATGCATTTCCTTTCAAAGGAAATGCCCTGTGGAAATTTCAAGATACTAAAAATAACCGTCATCTCGGTTAAATCCTTTCGAAAGAGAAGTTCAGGAAATGATTCATAACAGTTTGTAGGTGAAATATCCCCAATATCACAGACGACCACAAAAAAGTAAGGTCATGTTGTCCCTGTGGGTAGCGTTGCCCACTAACCTGAAGACCCGGGTTCATATCCCGTTGATATCCATCTCGAGCCAAAACTGAGTCACTTTCTTGGTACAAGATAGTTCTGTAAGATCACAGGCAGCACAGGGAAAGGAACTGGTCCCTCACCTTGCTGTGTAATTTTTCACATGCCGTTCGAATTACGGCTATGAGATCTTCAACCATCGCCTAAGAAAGCGTTTAGGTCTAATATGAAAGTTGAATGGCAAGGTAATCCTTAATTTTAGGGGCTAATTAAGTCTCCAACAACACTATCATGACCATTATGAAAACCTTTAGTAAAATTAAAGGGGATAGGGGCACAGTAGGGAAATGATGCTTCTACGTAAGGCAAGTGCCTACACTTAGGTTATACAAGCACTAACATTATACTAACGGAATACAGTAGGAATGGATTTATAAAAACATATATGGAGTTTATATTTATTCGGCTGGAATCATGAATAACGGAAAAGAAATGTTAATAATATGACCCAGACAAAGTGATTTGTGCAGTTTTAAGACGCAAAAACTTTTTGTTATCAGCGCCTGTTACAAAGTTATTTTCTTTTTTTTCTCCAGACAAGGCATTTTGAAAATGAACTGCCAATCCGAGTACTTTCATACATACTTTAAAATAATTCTCTAGAGATCCCTTGAAAAGTGAAAACTCGGTAAGAAATAAGTAAAAGGGAATTACTCTCCCCGTCCCGTTGTAATTTGTTTCGAGAAGACTGTATTGGAATGAACCAGAAAAGAGATAAAGTCCTGCAGGAGAGCATTAATGGCGGTTACGAATGTTATCTTTTGAAGATGTTAGAACTGGGAACTATGGAGAAATCGCTAGAGAATTGGAAGAATAAAATGAAGTTACGTGCATGATGACGGTAAGGAGATAGAAAGCAAAACGTTAAATTCGGACTACCAGAAATTGGAAAGGAAGCTATAATAAGAAAACCGTAAAGATGAGGGAGGGCACTAAGGAGTAGGTAGTAAAAGTATTTGAAGAGGTAGCGAAATACAGAAATTGAAAGAGGGAAGGGCGCAAAGGGCGTAAAAGGACAAGGAGTGAGACTTGTTCTAAAAATGAAGAACGAACGAGCAGACTATAAAGCGAGTAAGAGTTTACATTTTGTTACAATCGTCCGGCTTTATGTCCAACATTCCTATCAGTGTATTGCAAGTCGTTAAGATAAATTTCTTTAAATGGAAAAGTACGTATCCCTGCTCGAGAAATTTGCTACTTCTTAAAAAAGATATTTGTATTCATTCCAATAAAAAATCCCTCATTTCCCTTCTTATGTGATTGTATTTTTCTCGTTATATGAGCTTAAGTCATTATTCTTTTATTACTCGCTTACAAATTTAACCAGGCATCCGATAACAAGACTAAGAGTTTATTTCTCCAATTCTTTCCAGTTTATTGTTTAATATAGGAGATTCCTGGACTATTTCCAAATAATTTTTGCACAACAATTAGAATATTGGACAACTATAAATGTTTTCACCCGTAAGATCTCAGGACGGAAAGAGAGAAACCTGATACTATGGTACTCCTAATACGTATTGGTAGTATCATGGCCGATACTATAGAAACGAAGTCAAAAGTAGCATAACGGTTTACGGGGACGGTTTATCAAATATTAGGAAAATTTATTATCATAACTTTTTTTAAAAGAATTTTCACTTCTGGCTGAAGAATATCCACTCTGCAAAATCTTTTATGACTTTTAAAAGTCGTATATATGTATTTCATAAATATGGTTCTCGTTGAACTAATTGATATTTTACTTTACTGCCATCAAATTTACTAGAAGTGTTGAAGAAGAATTTACTAGAAGTCTAGAAATGTAAAAGTTCTTACAAAGGCCGGTGCTATTTCGTAAATACGCCCCGATAAGGAAGAGAATCTTGGTTTTTACCTGTCCTGACATCACAATATGGTTTGTTAATGATATTGATTTATAAGCCTTTACTTATTTCTTGGAGTACTTGGTGTCATTTCCTTCGCTGTTAAGGGTCATTGAGCGCCATGATTTCAGCGGTCATACTAAGAGATCGGATGATGTTAGGAGAGTGGTCTCGAAACGTATTTATTCATATTATTTCTTGAAACCGTATCGTGAATTGGATTAGGTTATTTCGGTAGTTTAGGGGGTGCCTGGTGTGAAATAACCCCAGTCACTCACCCTAACGATGGTTTATAGTTAACTAGTAGAGATAGATTGAAGCCCCGAACCACACAATATTAGTTTTTCCCCTTAAATACGAGTATAAACTGTGAAAAAATATAAATAAGAGAACCCTTATTTGTTTCTGTATGTCGCTAGCATTGATATTTCAATTCTGCTCATTATTTTGAATGAAAAATCAAATCCATATGCAGTGGAACTTGGGTAATTCCAACCTCCAGGGTCCATTTTAAAATATCCAAAAATTTGAATGAAACATATAAGGTTACCGAAATTACTCTAACTAAGTGCTTTAACAAAAAAACTTGATTTTTTAGACATTATCAGTACGTATATATCTGTAAAATATAATATGTACTGTTTGTCAAAAAGCAGGCCAAGATTTTTTTACAAAATGCTAGAACCAATAAATATTCGAATTATGCAAGTTCCACTGTATTATTTAAAAAATCTATTATGAAGTAAGTGGTATCTTGAACATCCTCCGGACGTGTCGATTTACAAGCCTTGTTACGGCGCTTATCAGTCATCATTTCCTCCTTTGAAATACTTCCTGTGGATGTTTGAGAGTCTACAGTGTGGCCACAGTTTGTACGACAGCTAAGGTGACGTTTGTGTAGTTCACTGAGGGTACGCCATCATAACCTTTCCGCCTCCTACCATCCCAATTTTTCAGTCCCGACCCGTTCACTCCTTCCTTGCATACTGCTCTTCTCACAGTTCTCTCTCTCTCTTTTCTCCCTCCAAGTCCTTCCCCTCCCCCATGGAAGAAGAAAGGACGAGGGCCGTGGTACACCCACCACTTCCCCTCTCCTTTTAATCCCTTCATTGCGTGCATTGTCTTCTGTGGGTCTCCCTCGTTCCTCTCCCGCTGGCACCCGCCAGACCGTGAGAAACAAAACTCCGTCAGGGTCTCCCTTTTCGGTCTCCCCCCCTCCAATAATAGCGGTGTGAAGGAGGGCTTCGGAGGGAAGCTGTGAGAGGCGGGGGGAGGTGGGGGGGCTTTGGCGGTTGATGTGGATGGCTGAAGAAGGGTCTTGGTTGTGGGTGGGTGGAGAGGGGAGGGGATGACCGGCCCGAAAGTAGGGAAGGGATCCGGAAGAAGGAGCGTACATGCGTGCGTCGTCGAGTGTGTACTTTGTTGTGAGTGCGTGAGGCAGAATTATCCACTCCGTCTTTTCTTCCTTTTTTTCCTCCCTTTTGTTCCCCTTCTTCTTACCCTTTCTCATATTCCTCTCTCTCTCTGTACATTCTCTTCACTCTCTCCTCTCCCGACCATCCCCACTCTTCCTTTCGCTTCCCAACGCCTCCGGAAGCCTATCACCTCTTTTGTTTTTCAAAAGATCGCCGCATGAAAGGTTCTCCTATTTTTTTTCTCTCCACTCTCTCCCTCCCTTCTCATTCCCTCTCTCTGTCTTCCCTCGTTCTTCCTTCCTTCCTTCCTCTCCAAACCTTTGGTCGTTTTCACTTTTCCTGCCTACACGGTCTGGCGGCCTGCACTCTCTGAAGTAGCATTCTGTGTTCTGCCGCTTTGCCGTTTCTTAGAGAGTAGGAGGACAAGAGGGGAGAGAGAGAGAGAGAGAGGGTCGCCGAAAGGGAGACCTACAAGAAGTCTCATATCTTTGTCACAGTAATTCCTTGAAGTTTTTCTACTCTCCTCTCCCCCCACCCCCTTCCTCTCCTGCTCTCCAACCTCTTCCTCCTGGCGCCCAGTGAGAGAAAGGGAAGGAGTGAAAGACATCCCAAGCAGCGCACTAGAGAGAGAGAGGGCACCAAAGTTGTGGCTCTGCTGGGCTATCTTCTCTTTTCCTGTCGTGATTATTGGTGAATGTGGGAGTTGGCTGAAAGAAAAAGAATGCGAATTCTTACATCAGATACGGCGAGTCATATAAAATAAAACTATCATTATTGCTTCTTACAAAACAAAACATAACTTATATGGAAGTGAAAATTAGATATATATAATCATTGGTCAGCTCCCATCGGCCACTCACGAAATTATATCGGATATGAACTACTGCCGTGGTCATAGGTATATTTTCAGGACAGTCTGTAAGGATAAAAATAATTTGTTGATATTTAGAAAGTTAAACTTTTTTCAGATTTTATCCACTGGACATATGCAATGGAGCACGTTACCAGGCCCAGCCAGCTCATGATGTTTCGCTCCAAGAACCCACCAGTAAACCACGTCTGCATCCACAAATTTAGTTGAATTTTATGAATTTCACTGTAAGAGTATATAACCTAATTCATTCGCCTTTTCCTCTTTGGCACCTAATACTTCCACCATCGGCGAGAGTTCGACATCTGCAGTAACCAATTTTTAATTACTGGTCCTAAGATCCTATTTTTTTACTATTTTGATCGTTTTCAATTTAAAAAAATTCGCTCGCTATCCTAGGTCTTCTTCCGTTCTCTACATATTTTCTTTGATCAACTTCGGATGTGTTCCATATACAAAATTTTCTTGGTAAACACCTCATTTATTTTTTCGTGCTCTATATATTCAGTCAATTTCCTAATATTTCCACCTTCGGTCTTGAAATTACCGTTCACGGAAACATGCAGTCAATACTATACAAACACAGAATGAGGGAGGTACAAACAAGCTGTCCATCTGTGTTTTGTATGGTTAGATATTGTAAACATATATATGGAAATTAAGTTGGACTCCTTGTGATTCAGTTGAAGAGTCTCATATATTTTTTAAGAGATGCCAAAGACTTGCGGATTTCAGACAACAAACAAAAACAATTTTGTAGATGTTGAAATTCTATTTTTATACGTTCTCTTTTGAGTACTTGTACTCGCCATACTTTTTCAGTCTTCACGTGTAAGTGACATTCGGAAGTGAGATTCGTTATGTTTGCTATATTAATTGAATACTATTTAACTTAAGCCTTGATTTATGTGGAATTTCACTGCAGGTTTTCAAGTTTGTGAAATCTATCTCAATAAAATGTCGTTGAACGATGTTCTTTAGAGGAAATCTAACTGACTTAATCCTTTTTCATCAAATTTTTGATCGTTATTTCTTTGATTGTGACAAATTACAGCAGTATCACCTTCCTTCCGAAACTTGAAAACAATTTCAAATTGATAACCTGCATTTTTTATATGAAAGTAATTTTCAAGTTGTATAGACAAATTGTCAAGTGTTGTATCTAGTAACCAAAAAGTACCTAATCGATAAAATGGTTTTTAAGAGAGTAACATTGATCGTACCGTCTAAGTAATCATCAGATTTATTTTTCCGAAGTGAGTAAATTTCAATTACCTGATTGTTGAGTAATTAATTTTTAAATACAATTTGAAAATAATGTTATTATTTGCTGGATTAACAGTTACAACAATTAAACTGAACCTCTAGGCACATGCATATAGCTCATTGAAATGTACATTAGTGCCGTCATGGATATGAGCCTGTATGACATGACGGCGCATTCAATTTCCTGGAGCGCAAGTTTTCTTAAAAGAGGCCGCAGCTTGCGTTTATTCTCAAGATCTTAATGTGAGGAACTCTTGTATATCTTCTCAAGATGACGTTGGAGACAGTTTATTCGGTCGCGATTCAGATAAATGCCTTTATGAGGTGGTGCAAGACGCGTCATGCTAGGGAGGCTTCACATCTGTGACGAATTTTTTAAGGTTTTCGTGTGTCGTTTGAGAAAGAATAAGATTTTTATCCGACTCCTTTTCGATGCTTTAATGGCCAACCTTTCGTCCGCCAATATCCACTGTCACATGCGCGGCAAAGGTTTGCAGTTTTCCTTAGGTAAGAGAGCTCCTGACGTCCCTGACCATTTATCAGCGCCTATAAAAACTAGTTCATCGTAACGATTGAACCTCAAACTGTCATAAAACGGATGTTATGTCTCAATAAAAATACCCAATAACTTCTTCTGGGGTCGGGGGCTTAATATTGGAGCCCAAGTTTGGATTGATGCATTTTTTTTACGTCCTTTTCCTTTATTTTCGCGGTTATGGCGTCCAAAATATGATGGTTAATAAATAAACTACGCTTCTACGTCATCATCTCTTATTATCATCGCCTTTGAATATCACGGAATGCTAGTTTTATCTCCCATCGTTTTTATGGCTTTGCGAAAAATATAATAATAAATGTTTTACTTTGTTTTACAACGGGAACATCAGCAAATAAAATTAATTCCTATAATGCTGATTTGATAAAGATTTTTTGGAAACTCTTCCTCAATCAAGGTTCTGATTTTGCTATTGGTTAGTCCTTGTCGTTAAAATTTTGGAGTGATTGGAAATGCAATAGTTGTATTTAGTAATACGATAACCTATCACTATTTTTTCTCACTATTTTCGTTCACGAGGAAGTTATGTCTTACTTTTTAATTTGTGTTCAGGTATTCATTTCCATAAGCGATTAGAAATGAATCAAAGCCTTTCTCCCTCTTTATACATTAGGATGATAAAGTGCTAAACTTCACGCTAAGATTGATGTTTATTGATGTCTGTTGTGCCTGTTATTGTTGTGAGTTCAATTTTATTCTTCTCTAACCGAATACATTTGAATAAGTGAAAATTAACAGGTTTTTAAAAATAACCTATTATGCTACTATGTGCTTTCCTTACTTTTTGAAGAATTTAATATTTACAAAACAGGATCCGTAGGTCGTCACTCGTTTCTCCTTATAACTCAGTTAAGTTTGTCAGCACTTTCTTTCGATTTGAAGGCTTTTTATGCCGAAATAATTCTTTTTTCCCTAGTACATGGATGAAACTATGACTAGGTGGAACACTTTTTACCCGCCCTGTTTAATTGGTCGTGTTTGTAAATCGAGTTTTCAAGGATTACAGTGTGTTCGGTCGATGACCTGTGCTGTATTAATTCCTCTGAATTTCCCTTAATTGTATTATGCCACCCGGTTATATGACCGTGTGATTCCTAAAAAATTCGGTCGCCGTCGTTTTTCATTTTGTGCAATCCTTCTCTTATTCTCTTTGTGATTCTTCGATTGATTACTGTTAATTACGGATATGTGAATGGTCCTTGGAGTTTTAGAATGATCGATTTTCATTTTTTGGACTGTATAAACTATTCAATTTTTAATGTGCATTTTTCGATTGTCAGTCACTGTCATTATTAAAATATCTTCTCATTTTTTCCAGGTGAGTACCGAGAAAACAATACCATCATGAGCATAGTTCTATTCACCTGTGGAAATTCTGTTGGGCTGTTATTTTTCTGTGGATTGACACCCAATTTCGCTTCATTTTACACGGTATGTATTTGTAGCTATCGTAACCTCATGAATCATGCTATTGCTTTGCTGTAAAGCATTCTTTAATGGAGGCCACTCTGGATGCTTAGATTTGATAGATTACTGTAGGGACTCATCTCCGTAAAATATGTGTTAAATTTTTGTTGGAACTTGAAGAGTATGGCATTCGGAATTAATTTGTGCTTGCTATTCATGCTTGATATGGCGCCTAATATTTACTTAGAATGAATCCCTGAGATGCAGTTAATTAGTCAGTTTGGGTATTGGCAGCGGTAGTCAGTTGTGTCTCTTTTGTAAACTTTATAAATAAAAATGTTGGTAGTTGACACATTAATGAACACTTAGGAAGTATTGGTTCAATATCTGAAGAGATTTTTCTAACACATTTCGTCAGGGTGTATAAATTTATAATACTACTGCATATTTTCCTAAATTGCAATTTACAGCATAGTATTTTCGACTGAACCAGGGTACGTAGTCATAATGAAATAGAGATTTAAAAAAAATGACATTTAGCATGTACAATGAAGATAAGCATTAAAATAAATAAATACAGACTTGAAGAGTACAGTTACAGTGAATAAACAAGCAGATAATGGACATGAGGGTATATTGACAAAATCATCGATTTCTGTAGGCAAACTAAAGAGTGTGACTTTCACTTTCCTGTTTTATTGATGCATAATGTATAAAAAATCTTTTGATTTGATCTACATTTTTAGTTTTAAGATTGTTCTGTTTCTCTTCATCACTGCTTGCCTCCCCAAAATATTAAGTTTAATACAGATGACACATCATCTCGGCTCTACGTATACTATTGTCCTAGATAAGCACGTAACTTTACAAGAAAAATCAGGAAAGAACATGATAAAACATAAACATATTACACAGCATAATTTAACCCAGCCTCAAATAGGCAACGAAAAGCAGTCTCATACAAAAACACATTTTATAGTCATTAGCACTACCTTCCCTCTCCGAAATAACGTGATGTGGTTTCCCCAAATGCTATTTAGTGTGCTGTTTCTAATGGACTGTAAATTATATTCATTTGGATGTAAAGAGGTTTATTTTTAATATAATATTTCTGTTTAATTAATCGATTAGTAACCCAAGTCAACTTTTATTGTAATTCAGTGGTACCTCTATGTAACTATGTACTTTGTACGTAAGGAGTTACTCTCCTCTGCATACCCACGTGGTGTCTTGCATTGTGCTATACGCTAAACTAATGGATATAATCTATTCAGGCACAGAGTAATTATGAATATCAATTTTGACAATAAAAACAGAACGACTTTCGTAAGGAATAATTTATATGTCAAACAGGAAATTTTAAATCTCCAAATGTACGTGAGGACGCTCTGGAAAAATAGCGGTCACATTTATTAATAGCGGAATTGTCAGTAATGTATATCATTACTTACATGATATGCTTACAACTGAGGATTTATTTGTTACTCATACCATATTTATTCTGTTATTTCCTGTTTCTTGTTACAATTCCCCTCGAAGTCATTGCTTCCTCCTCTTCTTCCTACTACTCACTCTTACTCACTCTTTAAGTGTCTGAAGGAGCTTCCGTATTTCAAGAATATAACACAGAAATCAAATGGAGTAATACCAACATTCTGAAATCTAGACTAGGAAAACTGATAGCAAATTTTTCATCACGAGGAAAGAAATGAAAAGGAATATTTGACATGCCTCAGTATAAAACGTAATAATAGATGCACGGGAAATCTTTTCCATATCTTCATACCATTAAGAAGATACTTTTGGCACGTTCTCCGTTTGGATTTACCGATTCGAGGAGTTTTCCTTTCTGCAAAAATGTGTGCGTGTAAAATGTAGTGTAAAATGTAGAGTTAACCTATTATATAACCCTGAATTTAAAGAATAGTGTATTCCATTTTAAGAATATATTAAACATAACAATTGTAATTAAATTGAAAAAGAATACTTCCTTGATTAAGCGTTTTAACAGAATATATTTCTAATGTTTTAGTGAAATTTCCTATGAATCATAGAGAACCAGTTATTAGGTATATTGTTTGTGATATGCAGCTTTTCTAGTTGAAGGAGTATGGCAAATTTAGAGATCGAAGCTTAAAAATGTTCATTCTGACGCCCCAGTATCTTTATTTTAAGAAACAACAGCAATATGTGGCGTGGGTATTGACCAAGCACTTCCTTTACGAACGCCGTGAGAATTTAATAAGACGGGAAACAATCGAAGAACGAATTTAACACCGTGCACTGCAATCGCGCTATGAAACCATAAATAAGCGACTAAATACCGCGGGACGTTGGGTGTCATTGTAGCGGATACGGGGTAGGTTTTTCGGAAAACACGGCTTTTCGCTTAAATATAATCACCCGCCCGCGAAAAAGGGTGGAAAAGAAGTTATCGTGGAGTGAGCGGGAGAAAGTCCCTCTTCCGTGGAGAAGGAAAAGGGAAGGAAGGAAGAAAGAGAAGGGGAGCGGAGAAGAAATCTCGGTCGGGCAGAAAGCGGGGATGCGAAGAGGGACAGTGGTGGTGAGAATGGAGGATGACGGGTGGGAGGGGGAAGAGGAGAGGTCTTTTCTTTTCGGTTTGTATAGGGGGGGTGGAGGAGTAGG
>WURS02314858.1:0-18288 GCA_011762765.2 Rhinocypha anisoptera
CTTTTCTTCCCATCCCGCACCGCCCGCACCCTCACCACCTCCCTCTCGCCCACACTTCAGACTCACCCACTCCACCCACGCCACCGGTGGCATCGTCCCCTCTGCTCCCGGACCCTGGAAAACCTCCCCTCCTCCGCCGCACGTCCCTTGTTCCCTTGCGTCCCGAAGTCGTCATGCCCCCCCGCACACCCCCTCTCCGTCCCCACCGAATCCTGCTTGAGAAGGCGAAGCCTCCGAGGAATCCCGCCGGCTCCTCCTCCTCCTCCTCCTCTGCCGGCATTATCTTCGTGCCCCCGCTCACCCTTCCATATCTTCCCACTTCCCTTCGAATTTCCTCCCGTTAAACTAACCCCCCTAATGTTTCGAAAATATTATACGGACGACCGCCCGTTTAAGAAAGGGGGCAGTTTCGTGTGCCCGCCTTCAGGATACTCCACACGGATAATTTCTCTGGGGACGGAGGCGGTGAGTGAGAACTGCTGCGGGTTTTGCGGCAGACTTGAGGCGGTGAAAAGTCCAATTTCCTCACGAATGAACGAATGTATATTTGAGCGAGGTGAATCTGTCCGACTACTGTCCGAGTGGAAAAACTTGTGTTTCATCCACGGAGTAAAGCATGAAAATTTTATAATCGCATGTGTACGCATTAATTCAAAGATACGCAAAAGATAAGCGTTGAAAATGATTTTTGAATTCAATTTTACGTGTCAAGTGATTCCTCGTCACTTTACTTTAACTGAAGATATTGTAATGAGCTATTAATAAGAGCTATTCAAATTTTAGGCACTTAGGAGGTGGTCGTAACATTCGTTTGAATCAGTCGTTGGCACGATGTCAGAACTTGCAGTCATTTCTTACATGAGGAATATTCTGATTCATGACTCTTCATCATTTTTGACGGAAATCTGTTTATTTTTCTTATTTTCTCATGTTAAAACTTTAGCGGTAAAGTTTCTTAATTATCATTTAGACTCCTGTCTTGTAATACATCGTATGTATGCTCAATTTTGAGTGTTATTTTCTACTACCATCACATGCAGGTATCTAGTTAAATAAAACGACGCATTTTTAAAATGAATACCCTATCTTAGATGAAAAATAACTATTTTTATATGAACCTCAATTGTTTTTTAAAGCGTCTAAAGTAGTGTAAGAATAGAGGTGTATTGGAGTTCAAAGTAAGGAATGATTACGAAAAGCTTTATCCACCATACCTTATTTTTTCTACGCTTCGGCCTTAATGAAAAGGGTAAAGCCAAGCTGAAGGGACACTAAAACCTTACAGTTTGCAAAGACTCTCATTTGCCAAGAGATACGTATTATATACCATTGCAGAAGCTACCTGACTTGGAAGACGGAACTTTAGCTGTGCTGACTCCCGGATTGTGCGAAAAGTTAGTCTCTTGGTTGTGAGGGAGCCTTGGTTCATTAAACTGTTAAGCCAAACGCTAGCGATCTCAAAGCTCCCCCGCTTCAAGATTACTGAACCCACTGCGAGCATATTTGATGACGGACGAGTCGGGAAGAAGGGAGTCGAATTGAAACAACTGATCTCCGTTAAGTGCCGAGTAAAGATAAAATGAATCTGCAGTCATTCTGAGAAGAGAATAAATAGGAGGAAATTTGGAAAATAAACGCTTAAATATTCCGATTACCTTACCTTAATAATCCACAACTTTTGATAATTTGGAAAAAAAAACCTTTCTCAGTTGTCGCATACGACATTTATTCAAATGGTTATCGAGTAAGTCGAGTCGTCCAATCCTGTCACGTACGTAATATAATTTCATATCTTCTCTTTCAAATCGTTGGTACAGGGTAATTCGAAACAAATCGTATGTTTAAATAATCCTTACAGATGGAAAAATTCCGTTATGGAATTTTAATTTTCCTTGATACAATAATGTGATGAACGTTAGCTGAAAAAAGTTCATAATTTATTAACTGCTCTCGCTTATGCTCTTACTGTACTAAACTTGTTCATCCATTTTCACAAGACATACTAAGTGATTCATAATTCACGCCATTTAACATCCTTCAGTTATCAACCTTCACCGTGCTTACCCAAACAAATTTAAAAATTGGGGTGCTTTTTCATGCGTCGTGAGCCTTCATAATATGTTATCCACCGTCACGGTAGTATGTACACAATTTTCCCTCGTGTCTCTACCTTCACCCGTCTTCTCTCAATCCACATCGGAAAGACGTCGGCTTCCACTTGATTGATTCCCTTTCAAGAGAAACTCAACTCTTTTCATGCCACTTCAGCAGTTAATAATTTTTCCAATGCCTCACTTACCCCTAACTGAGAGCCTATTAGTATTAATTCCTGCCTTTTGTAAAGAGTTTTTCCATACGGATAACTTTTAATAATGTTCAAAACTTAACCAATTTTAATAGCGAAAGTAGGTCTGGAGACTAATTTTACGAATTTTTGTCGAGAATAAATATATTAGAATGAATTTTCCTCTTGTAGACTATATAGTATCATAATAGTCATAGTACTTTATTTATTATTTATTTACTTCGAAATGTGAAATGAAATTAAAATTTTAATGCTCAAAAAAACCTTATTCGGAAAATATAATAAAATGAATTATCATATTGTATCCATTTTTAGTCCTTCCATTTTTTACTGATGATATTTTATGCCTTTGTTACTAGGTCTAGCTAACAACCATATTTATTACTATATTTATTGGCTAATTTATACCCATAATATTTTTCCCGAAATATTTGGTATTATAGTAATCGGGTTTCGTCATTAACAGTAATATATTTATATTAATACAGATCCCACCACGGCTATCATTTTGATTTTATATCATTATATTATCATTATGACTATCATTTTATTTCTACCTTCTTTAGTAATGTCTTTTGGACAGAGACAAAATTATTAAAAAGTATATGAATTTTCAAATGGACAAGTGAAAAAAAGTCAAGTGTGAGATAAAAACCTTTTTATATAAAAAGCTTTTTTTTTAGACATTTAATATTTCCCAAAACATGATGCCAGAAATAGATTTTGTTTTTCACAAAGATAGCTATTTTAAAGAGAACTCCTACAAATATCTATTAAGTAAATGCAAACAAAATCTGAAATATGAAAATGTTTACATCAAGTTAAAAAAGTTTTAAATATCCTCTGGTCATTTATATGAATAAAAATATTTGTATAATGCGCAACCCAAATATATCTTTAATGACTAATCTATCTTTATGTAATGTTCTTATGAAATTCTTACAATAATGTTGGATGAAAAGATAATTCAGTGCGCACAAAGTTATTAAATGTTTTAACCGTGTTTATGAATAATTAATAAATTGCACACGTCATAAATTCATATGTAAATAATGACCATATCGATATTTCAATATTTAATTTGCTTGACAAGGAGCGTTTATTACAGTTATTCTCTTTAAAAATATAATAAATTTGTTGGGCATTAAGTTTAAAGCTCGTTATTTGCATTCCGCTAGCTTCATTCGTTAAAAACTCTGATGTTCCTCTGACCTCATCTGTAATTTAGAGGATATTATTATTTTCACGGTAATCGGTTGTTAGTGCTGCATAAATTCTTCAATCCCAGGAGAGAAATAGC
This sequence comes from Rhinocypha anisoptera, assembly GCA_011762765.2. NCBI lineage: Eukaryota > Metazoa > Arthropoda > Insecta > Odonata > Chlorocyphidae > Rhinocypha > Rhinocypha anisoptera. Next base: position 3,606 of record WURS02314858.1, read on the forward strand.
TGCTTTTATGTTGAAAAAATCATTCTTACATGAACATTAAATTTCCAAAGAAAAATAAATTCACACTCGTATACGGCTATCATTATGATGTATTAGCTATAGTCTCGTTTATAATATTTTTAGTAGTTTTCATTCGTAATTGGAACTTCCAAGGAAACTCCTATAGATCAAAGATTTACGGTACTACTTCTCATTTTCTTTCAAAGGGCTACCTAAATCAGTTCAGCGTGTTTCATTCGAAGTGCGATACACTTTGTTCTTATCTAAACTCCGATTCTATACACTTTGAATGACATAACGTCGGAAAACTGTTGTTTAAAAAAAATCGATTGATGCTGGAGAGGTCTCAGATCAATTATTTTTAATTGATCACCATTTAAATGCCATGGGAATTGAAAATTTTTATTAATTAATATTTATAGAAAATGTAATAAAATGTAGGTATTTATTTTCTTTTATATTTAAAACGTATCCATCTTCAAAAATAGGTAAATATTGCCGAACGAGTGCGCTGTTCGCAAATTCGTTGGGTGATTAAAACTTGGTATGTAACAAATTTATTAGTGAAGAGAGAGCTAAATAGACTTTATATCTAATGATTATCACCAAGTAATTATGATTTTAGCACCATACTAAAAGTTACGGCATATGTAACGGAGGTATTTACTAATAAGCACGGAAAAGATATAAAAAATTGTTGTATTCCTAGTTTTCAAATTTTGTGACCACCTTCCTTAGTTGCAATCGGGGAGGTACACTTCGCATAACGCGCCACTAAAGAGTAAGAGGTTTCTTACATTTTTTTAAGCATCAAATTAGTAATTTTCTGAAGAGTGACGAAAAGACGTCTGCGGTTTCATGTTCGAAACAGTACTGCATTACAGTGACCTCCATTGTGCTTTAACAATGGAAAGCCCTCCTCGTGATGCGTACTTAAGCGGTAAATACCATTTTAGTTTCTCCTTATGAAATTTACTTATCAAGTCAAGCGTTAATGTATATTTCTCCCACAGGTTATCTCAAATTCTTCCTCTTTTCGTTCTTGTCAAGGCGAAATGATGATCGATTTGAATCACGCATGCCGGTAATTATACCATTTTTAAAAAATCATCATTCGGTAATATTTTCGTAGGCATCTTTATACCACATTATTAGTATAATGTCTGGCAAGCAAACAATCAAAATATTCCCACGTTCTGCATTCTACTGAAGTCATACGATACATGCATTACTTAATACTATTTCATATGACACAAAATTTGTAGGTTTTATTTTCTCCGTTTTATTATCTCCGTTTTATTTCCACAGAATATTTTCGACACGACCTGATACGACGGATCATCGCCATTATCACCAGATGATGACGATAATCCGTCGAAACCGGCCGTTTTGATATTAATCTGTGGCAGTAAAACAAAGCGAAGCCTGCATATTTCGTGTCATTATGGAATTCCACCAAGTGACCTCCCTCGTCAGTGAATTTTACTATTTCATATCCTGCGGAGTCAAAATACATAATCACCTCAAATACAATAATTAAATCTCCTACGGTTTCATCCGTATCATTCCAATATCAATAGAAAGAAGAATCGAAATAATGAACAAACAGGAAATATATTTCTTTTAATTCAAAGGCAACCTTGATCTCATTGTTTTCATTATAAGTAGTATTGCAAGCTTCAGTGAATAATCATATGGTTGCCAGGTAACTGGACGACACGCATCAATCAGAGCGAGAGAGAGAGTTACTGGATGTTTTCCAATGAGCATATTTTATGCAGATATAGGTTTTCATTTTGTAAGTATTATTTCACTATTTAAGAGGCGACTAAATCGGACATCGTATTTAGAGATCCCCAAATGGATGTGGCATACCTTTTTGAAAATGTTGATCAAACGTGACATACTTAAATAATAACGTAAAAGTTGATATTTAATTAAAACCTCTTTAAACTAGTTTTATTAATAGAAAAATGGATATTTCAAGTCATTTTTTCGACCTTTGATCGCTTTAAAACAAAAATATTTTCAGGATCAGACCCAATTATCTCTTTTCCAAATGTGAAGAACTTCGTAACTCCGTTGATCTTCCTCTGCCTTCGCAAATGGCTTAATGGAGAGGCAAGGCATGATGGAACCACAGCTGGATGAAAAAAAATATAAATTCGGAGCATGTTTCCACATAATTTCCGTTATTTATTCAGAAAAAAATACTGGAAGGATCAGCCAATATTGTCAAACGTAACTTTATTTTAAGTTTTGTGAACCCCGTCAACCCTCTTATCACGTGTCAAAGACTCGTGTTGACACTTTCCCTTTCTCTCCATAAATTAGAGACTAACTATCACTTATTCAATTCTCACAAAAAATTAAATTACGTGAAAATTAATTTCAAATAACTAACGCATTAATTGATGTTACATTGAAAACGCAAGTTAAATTTAATCGGTAGTTGGCTCGAAATTGTTTGTTCCGTTGTGTGTTCACACTCATCTCCGTATTTCCTATGATTTATTACGTATTTTAGACCTTTATCTGGTCCAGCAGATACATAAAAATACATGAATAAATTAAAATATATACGTATCATTTAACATACGTAAAACACAACGCATATAAATTATTACTAGATTTATCCCCAAATGTTTTCAAATACAATTTAAATACCTGAAAACGCGAAATGAAGACGTAGTGTATCAAATAGACATTATAGATGAAATATTCATTATAACTTCAATCTGTTAGTTCCCATTACTAGGATCCGAGATGAAAAGTTAACCCCATAAGGATTATTTTGCTCCTAATTAGCTTTATTTCCCAAAATAGGAATTCAACCGTATTCCAAAAATATAGTACCTAGTTGCTGTAATCCTTTTTGGTAAGAAGAACAGGGTTGTTGAAATCAAAGAAATAATATTTCCAAATTTAAGATAAACGTGGATGCCACTGCGTTAATTGATATGGAAATCAAAATAAAAGATTGTAGAGCGTAACTAAGCATTGTTTTGATTTTTAAATTCGGAAGAAACATTATAATAATGTATAACATCAGAGGATGTATATTTAGTTAACACTAAAGTAACAACAGGGCCTTTTACTCTGATGTTGATAAATACAATTAATAAACAAAACTAAATTCTTTTCAGAAAATACAAAAACTGGTAAAAATAAAAATAAACTGGACAAAAGGACCATATTTCAGGCCTGATAATGAGTATAACTTGTTAGTTAAGAATATAGAGAGAGAATTAATATGGGAATCGTTAGGTTAATAATCTTATCCTACCTACTATTTTTCCGACAACAGACTGAAAATAAATTATAAGCGAGAAATAATTCCGCATAGGAGCATTTGAGGAAAGGTAATTATTTGAAAGTGAAATGAGTGTAAATCAACTAAATTTGTTCAGCCAACTAAGGGAATATATTTTTTCTTGGTGTGATATATCGTAAATATTTTGAGTATCATGAGATTAATATGAAAAATATAAATTATATTTATAAGCGATCATTGCACGACGTGGAAACCTTCGAACGAATAGCGCATAATTAATGCAAATCAGTTTATATCTGTGTGTATTTTTCTCATTTTCACACTTGAGTAGTGCAAAAAAACAACACAAATCACTCAAAAAATCCAGACAGAGACTGCCTGCAAAGCAGGCAGCAGGTCTGCTAGTAGTACATTTAATTCTTTTAAAACTGAAAGCCTTACCCATGTAACTATCATGTATCTATATGAACATAAATATTTATGTTCTGTAATTCGTTTCCGATTTTTCTCATCATTCATTTCATTCAACCCTCCTATATGTTTTACTACATCCTGGAGTCCCTTGCCTTTTCATTCCGTAGGACAGACCTTTATGAAAGGCTTTTGCTCTTGCCTCATACGAAATGCACTCAAGTTATAAGACCTCCGATTTTTTTTCTAACAAATTATTCTACTTAAAAACAATGAAACTTGTGTTAATTCTCGACGTAATCTCCCTGCATCCGTACACATTTTTGCAACGTCGACGCCATGATTCCATGGCCGCGGTGAAGGCCTCTTTAGGAGTCAGTTTTTACCACTGTAAAATTGCTGTGATGCTGTTGGTGTGCGAGGTCGAGATTGTTTTGGTTAGCTATCACAAGATGGTCTGTCTTCTTTAAACTGTCGCACCCATGAACGCACTTTCGACACATCCATGACTCCATCACCGCATGTCTCTTTCAACTGGCGATGAATTTCAATCGGTGTCACATCAAGAATGATTACACTCTGGCCATGTAACGAAAACGTCGCCATTTTAAGTATCGAAAACAGTTATCATTCTCGCGTCTGCCGCTAGAGGTTCTGTCTGTCGTACAGTGCTGCCATCTCTGTCACTTATTGACAAAGAGTGCCGGCTCATTGTAAAACAAAACTGCAAGTTTCTATCTGTTTCCAGTCCGGAGAAAAAAATGGAAGGCCTTACAACTTTAATGCACCTCGTATGAGAAGCTTCAGGAAGATGTAGCAGGCAACGACGAAATATCAACGCTCCGCTTCGCTTGGCAGACTTCATTTATTTCCTTGTATCATTTCCAGGTGGGAAGAGGTATCCGCCATTATTGGTGCAATCCCACCCTACTCATTTATTGTACACACTGGAATTTTTTTCTCTTTTAAGACCATGGTGCGAAAGCATTTCTTGTTTTCGTTTATTTCAACGTCGTGAATTATGTTTCAGCGTGCTGACCTACATGCCAGATTCTCATTGATTTCTTTAATGGACGGGAAAACGAGGAAACGCCGTCCTCAATAAAAACCGAGAAGGAAGTGAAATAGCAATGGCTCAGTGTCACGAATCTATGAATAAGAGAAGGACTCGTGAAAGGTCTATCTTCGCCCTTGGACGTGTATCCATTCTGAGGCAGCTTATGGATACTTTTTTGTGGAGCGTGATGAACTGGCCGTATCCACGGATTTTTCTGAACCCGGTTGGAGATATTGTGAAAGCCACGCCACATTCCCGACACTATGATATTAATAAGGGACCACCCACTGAATGATTCATTGCAATCAAATCAAAAAATTTCCAGCAATCATGCCATTTGAAAAAAGTATCCATACATTTAGTATGCTTCACGGAAAATATATAAATATATATATATTTATTTATACTTATTTATATTTATATATAAATTATATTTTTTTATGTATAACTCTTTGCTGATATCCGAAATTGAAAATTCTGTGGTTTTTAGAATTAATTTTAAATCTTCGCTGAAGTTCTTTAGAATGGTCAATCGATATTCCATCTACTCAAAAGGATTAGGGACTATTTGTTGAAAATAATATATATTTTCGGTGAAAATCTAAAACTCTAGTGCTCGTAGAAAAAAAATGATCGCAATTTTCTCGTGCTTGGAAGAAAGATTTGGAGGAAGTGGAATCCTTCCTCAGCAGCAATTTCACATGGGATGGTAGAGGTTATATTAATAAAATGAGAAGAACATTTCTACTAGGGTGGCGTCCATGAAGACGAGACGACTACTAATTTTAAAGAAGGTGCCCCTAGGGGAAAAATGAAGTAAAAAAAAACGTTTCACGTGGGGCGTGGAACTATTTCAATCAGAGACACATAAATTCGAAAAAAGAAAACCAGTGAAGCTTGAAAATCTTTGGAAATATGATTTTTAAGCAAATTCAGAAGTTTAAATAGGCGGATAAAGAAACGAGGAGGGAGGTGATTAATGGAAAAGTCGAGGTGTCGAAATTGTTTTCACAGTTTTACTGCAAATATAGCACACACCTTGAGGCCTATTACATTAATCATGAATGCAATAAACACTTAAATTGAGAGAACCACCAGAAATATTGAAATTGAATTTCTCTAATATCTGTCCAAATTGAATTTCTAATCGGATTTAAATTAACACCCTAGTCGAACAAGAAATTTGGGCATAAGGTAAATAAATTAATATTTAACTGAGAACATTTTTCATCTAGCGATGAAATTAATAATAGATTGCAGACGACGGGTTTTCGCAGTTCTTGGATTGTATACTTAGTGACACGAGTGTCGATTGCGAGATTCGAAGTTAGACTAAGCAAGGCCCAAGGATACAGGTGCAAAAGCATTGTTCAAAAAATTAGGGAATTATAAAAATCAGTATTTTAATATAGCAGCAGCATAGCATAGTGTATAATTGTGCAATATGAACCTTGCACGTTGAGGTATTAGTTTGTAATTTCGGTAGTTTTTCACCATAATTTTACGTTCTATAAAAATTTTTTTTCGTCGTTGTGACTAAATCTATTTTTCATATTTACTTCCCGATTCCCAGGAAAAATAAATTCACTGGAACATTTTACTCGTGCCGTACCAATTAATGCGCTATATCGACTCCCATTTTTATTGTACGCAACCCGTCATGAAGACAATAAACAGTAAACGATCTAACCACAAAGTAGCTCGGCCTTTTATTACAATTCCTTTAATTTTTTTTTACTTTTTCTTACTCCCTGCGGCATTAGTTTAGAGTGAACATTCATTTCTTCCTCACGTTTCACGTGTTGAAACACCTCCCTTAAAATAATAATTAGGTTTTTCGTGTAGAAGGTAGGTATTATTTGACGGATATCCCTCATGTATAGAAAGATCTGAGATGTATATTTATTTTTTAACTAAAAGTGTTTTGCAACAATTGCGATAGAATTTACAAATTGTCTAATTTTAAATTTAAAAATGGCCAAAGTTCTTGGATGAGTTTCAGAGATCAATTACTAAAATAAAATACTAAAAGGTGCCAGCGCAGAAAACTCTGAAAGTATTAAAAAATCCTAAGGATAGCAAAGCTACCAATCTAAATTCTGAAGGGCGACTTGTGTTTTTCATCAAAAATTATCCCATTTGGGAACAGCAGGTGCGGATTACTTACTATAACTTTAGACAAAATTTTCTCTACAACACGTTTATTTCGTATATCATTCAGCTAGAGGTAATCAGGCGACAAACTTTGAAAAGGGCATTAAATACATTTTGTTTACCGCTCTCATACTGTTCGTAAGTACCCTTGACTTGCAAATATACAGCTGGCCGCCTATCTGTTATATAGTCGAGGTTTCCAGGCCAAGACGCCGTTTGTTCCACCACGCAAAGGCAGCTGCAACACAACAGGAGACCCGAGCAGTGCAAGCATTGGATGAAGTTTCTCTGGTACAACTGAAGAAACTTCTCCACGTAATGGGAGTCCGCAAGGAGCAAAGGAAGGAAGGCAGGACTCGAAAGGCTCTTGCACGATTGAGTAGGGGTTCTCTTCCCTGAGGAAAACTTGCTAGGATTCGGGTCGGGAAGAGGAAGTCCCCGTAAAATTTCCGTCAGAGCAGCAGAGCAGAACCCCCAATGGAATTACTATCCATTAAAAATTTCCCAAAGAAAAGAGTGGACTCTCAACCTGTAGAATATCCATCATAGCATATTCCCTTCCACTTACAAGGCAATCATTTTTCATGTAACCATGAGTGGTGACTTTTCAACGCGCTTTTTAGCTTATGTTATTTCCACCTGGAAATTTATATGATTATTTAAAAAGTGTATGAAGTGTTTATTTTTTAGTTTTTACTTTTATGTATCTTAAAAAAAGGATGGATTTAAAAATATGTTGATATTAATGTTTGAAAAATTTGCAATGAGAACTTTTTGCAGAAGTCCGATGCTAATTCCATGTTTTGACTAATTGAAATGACCCCGAGTTAACGGTTTTTTAATGATTCATGGAAATAAAATTGTTTAACAATTAATCAAAGAGTACTCGTAAGTAAGTGAATTCCGATGCTAGTTCGTTTTATGACGGTTGACGATTTGTTTTTAAAGGAATGAGAGACAACACACTATTATTGAATTTAAATTGCTACTGCTCCTTACAATATTCATTTGTGTTTGTCCTTTAGTGGTCCTTCAAACCAAATATTGATTGATAACCCTCCATTCTATCTTATTATGCATTCAGCATGATGGATTTTTATCACGGTCTTCCATTATTTTTATCTTCCTTCTATTATTATTCTCTCCACCAGTCTGTTATGTCTCAAGGTATGTCAAATCCTTCTAGTTATTCTGTATTTAAATTGATATTAGTAGTATTATTCTTTATGGGAGACATCGACGGCTATCATTGTGTACCTCCTCATATTATAGAAAAAACCATCTGGGCAAACACAACATCAGTGTTCTCGGTGGGACTCGAACCGGCGAACATAAGACGCTGAGCACGCTACCCCCAGGTCTACCCATCCGGGACTTTATATTGATGGTTAAGGAGATTATCATTCTATATATTATTTCTTTTCTGGTTATTTCCTAGTCTAATAATCTGTACACGCTGTCAGCTATTTCACTGTTTCTTATATGGGAAAAATGCCTTTCAGTGATCGTGACACTTCAAGAAGATTTATTTACACATGATGACACCTTATTTTAAATCTAATGTGGTTCGAGCATGCTAGTTGTGGATTCATCACTGCGTAGATTATATTTATTACCGGATCGAAGAAACTTGATTTTTTTAGTAAAAAGTGGGTATAATCCACTAACATACTCTTTGATTAATTTTCAAACAATTTCATTTGCATAAATCTTTCAAAAATCTGTAACTCGGGGTCATTTAAATTGGTCGACAAAATTTCATTCAAGGTGGTACAGTTAGAATACTCTTTCTGCAAAGTTAATTGAAACTTTTACGTTTCCTTATTCTGTGTATTTTAACATTTTGCAGTTTATAAGTTTCAATTGCCCAAATAATCATGGACTGAGAAATCTTTATCGACATGTTTATCATTTGGCACGGATGTCATATGATCACACAATCATGAATCGTACAAAAAACTTGATGTATGGCTCACAAAAGGAAACCATTAGCCAAATACCGATAGTATTTTCCATTAGTAGAGTCGGCTTTAAAAACCATCTTCTCTTGAAAGAGGCGTCGTATCCTATTTAAGACTTGCCCGCACCCCAAGGTTTCTCGCACGTTGGGAGGTCCGGCGTGCTCCAATGACCCCCTTTCAGGCCACCGAAAATATGTGCACGAGTCATTTGTCCGCATATGGGGCACTAGACACGGGTCGACAGCGAAGTTATGAGGGGGGCGGGGCACGTCAAATGTGGCACAGAGCCCTTAAGGGACGGCGCCAAATGGAGTATAACCGTCGGAGCGTGTTTCGGAAGAGCAGGGCCACGCAAAGGGCAAAGTTCTTGGGTTATAAGTTCGCTCATCATCCCTCCCACCTTTCATCTGCGTCTTACTGCTTCCCATTCACTCGTGACAAGAAGCGCATCCATAGGAGGCGACGTTCCTTTCTCTTCGCCGACGCTACTGGGTCTCGGTTCGGAAATTACAGTGAACAGAAGGAAACCTTCATTGAGGGACGGCTGAAGGGGACGACGTCATTCGTTATCGGCTGATTTTTCCTCAGTAAAATTATAGGTACGCCGCTTTATTTAAGTGTTAGTACATCACTCTTTTCCATTCAAATTTAATTATCTGTAAGTTCATTCACCTGATTCCTTGTATTGTTGGTTCCATCCAGGCGAAATTAAAATTTTTTTAAATTTCACTTAAGGCTTTATTTACGAAAAATTATGGAGAGTAATATGATAAAATGAAACTATATTCCTTACAAAATAGAATCATAAAATTAGTATTTAAAAATAAAACAAAGAATATTAATGAAAATAACACAGTTTAAAATTAAATATCTACCAAAATTATGTTTCACTTGGGATATTGCCACTCGACGACCTACGACTGTACATTTTAGCAAATGAAAATTATTTTTGTGCTAAGTATAAAATAATAAGACTCAAGAAACATATAATGAAAACTAGAAGAGGGGAAAAAGTATGTACCAAAATTCTATAATAACTATGGTGGTAATAGGCTGATGGGTATTATCTCTAATAGCTTTAATAACTTGCCAACTTAAAATAAAAAATAAGATAAAAGTAAAAAATTGGCAACTGAAAAAATACTATTCACACTGAAAGCTGTAAATTTAAACGGCAATATATCAATAATTTTTTAACAATGGATGTTTGGTTAACTAACAGAATCACTCATGTCTGATTAGATAAAAGGAAGGTATTTTATTAAATTTTAACACTAAATTGATCAGTGAGATCCACCTGATGAGCCGATTCAGGAGGAATCTGACTCAGGACTCAAAACCTTTTTGTTCCATATTGTGGCACAGTGACTGATGAAAATAACTTTTTCTTGGGAGTGCTTTAGTTAAATGAGTTTTTTACATCAGAAAAGCTGATTATTACTAATTTTACTGGGTGTAACTGTACCAAGCGGTGTAATATTTGTGTGTGTATATATATGTATATATATATATACACACTCAAATGTATATATAATATATATACGAGTGAGAAAAATGAAGCAGCCATTCGGCGATGCACAAATTGTCCGTCTCCTGTCTATCTTCTACACATTTTATATTTAAAAAAAAAATATATATAATACTTTTCTTTTCATGTAAATATATGAAAAAGTATTTCTTTTTTGTTTCAATATTGGTAATATTTTGCAATGACAGGATATGTAACGGCTCATGAAATAAATTATCTTTAAGACCGAAAAAAAACAATACCGGAATATTCATGAACTTATCTGTCATGCACAAGAATGATTATTGTAATAATACTAGTCATCTATATATGTATCAGTTAAAGATGTCATTCAGGTAAAAAAATGCAAACATTAAGGTTGTTCAGATGGCCTCGAAATCATCAAGGTAAGATCGAATCAAACGTAAGGTTATTCTTTATTTTTCGTACTTTTTATTTTCTTTTCCACTACTTCCTGTTCCTCTTATCCTCCTCCGTACTCATTCCTCTCTCCGTTATGTCTTGGGCTACATGTAATCCTTTCGCCATCTCTCTGGTCCTCTGTTCCTCCTCTTGAGTGTCCCCCTCACGAAATGGCTCTCCAACGTTCCCATTAAACGCCAATAACAGCATAGTCGTCTTTTCCCCGAGTCTTCGTCGAGAAATCCTCCTTACCCAAGCATCTCACGGATTATACCGTTCCCTGCCCTGTCCTTCGACCCTCCAATTACCAATCTTAGAATTCCCATCTCCACAATTCCTTCTCCAAAGCTTTCTCCACCGTTTATTCTTACGTCATCGCTGGACTCACAACTGACTCAGCGCCAAGTGGGTTAGCCTGGTGGGTAGCGTGCCCGCCGGCTAACCCAAAGGTCGCGGGTTCGAATCCCGCCCAGGGTATGGTTGTTGTGCTTGTCCAGATGGGTTTTCTCTATCACCTGATGAGGTGCGAAATGACCATAGCCGTCGAAGCACCCAAGAAACAAAAATACTACTACTAAAACTGACTTAGCTACCGAAGAAGCTAAAATATTTTGTTTTATTTGTTCTAACTCTTAGAGTAAGGTTAATGATGAACACGTTAAGCCACTGAACAGGATCACAAACTCACAAAGATCTGGAACTACTGAGGTGTATAATTATTTTTGTCACTGGAATGTGGTAATGGCTAATCAGTGCTTCATATCACCTTTTTAGTATATCCCGTCATGCCTTTTAAAACGTTCATTATTCAGGTCTTTGCAGTTAATATACGATATCATTCTATCTTGTATTACTTTCTTCCGAATCCCGTTTTCTCTTCCTATATGTTCGTCTATTTCCTGTTTTCTGAAGTACATGGCCAATAGAGGGGAAAAATTATATCATTATGAGATTTCTAAGATTGGTTACAGCAGTTGTCCAAACTAACTTGTCAGCTGGCAATCTCTTCAGCCTCTCGTAGCTCCTAATACTAATACTAACATTAGTCATCGTCTGTTTCTTATAAAGCAACTTTGGTCTCACGATGAAGTTCTTCTCTTCCAGGTTTCATACCTATAACCTTCGCCGAACCATATAGTTTCGGAATATACCCAATTTACATTCTACCCTCTCTATGTACAATTTAAGGCAATTAACAGTTTTCGAGAAAAATCTCAAGGAGCGACAATAGAGTCTATGTATGATCATATAATTATCATTCATAAGAAGATATTTTTACATTATTTAGTTAACATATTTAATTTTATGTGGAGTAACAACATATCAGATTTGCGCTAGAAAAAAAATTATTTTTTTACGCTGTAATTTAGGTTTTTAGATTGGTCCTACATGAGGGACAAAAGAGACTGAAAGTTCCACCGAAAGTTCCTTATCAAAATAAAGAGATCGAATTCTCAAGTTTTTCCATCATGAAATTATTATTGGTTACTTCCAAAAATTTGTTCATAAAATTTCAAAGGAATCAAATTTTCACAGAAAATGTTACTATCATTCCATTTAATGGAACCAGAGCTGGATACATAAACTTACGAAAACCAATTTAAAATGTTGACTAATATGAGAAATTCTCATTAAATCTCATCCAAAATTGACGTTCATGAAATAAGTTCTAGGAAATTCCAGTTTAATTACCCAAGCTTTTGTTTCAAGTTAAATTGCTGTAAGGGTTAGCTCCTAATTATTTAATTTAATTTGATTTCACGCTCGATGACCATACAAATGCTTTGCGACACTGGGTAAACTCGAATGAACAAACAAAGGCACACAAATGTAAATGGAAGGTGAATAAAACATTTTCCTGTGATTAAAAGTAAAATTCACAAAGCTTTCTTTCTATTTACCTTGGAAAATGAAAGAATTCTGGTAATTAGGCCCAATAGCTTAAAATTTAATAAGCATTAATGTAACACGTACATGAATTTGTCTCTTTCACATAAAATCTTATATAGTCACATTGTGTGGAAATCGAGGCGGATTTAAAATTCAGAATTATGGCAGTTTGTAGTGTTAACAGAACGATTAATCCTAAGGTGAAGTGCATTATTTCTTGTGGTCCAACGAATACCTAGCTTTTTTATTTAAAAAAAAAATTATTTCAACCGCCCACAAACAGCACTAATAGGCCAATTAAAGTGGGCACCATAACATTTTTTTAAAAATAAAAAGGACGAAACACACACATACCCATGCCCTAGGTGGAGATTGAAAAATCCACCTAGTCGGAATACGAAACCGCGACCTCCGGGTTGGCAGACGAGGACGTTACCCCGCCGCCACCGAGGCCGGCGGGGTAACGGGTAACTTTAATTAGATTAGGTTCACTATTTATTATATATAATTGTAATACTGCTGTGTTTTAGATTGCTTATTCCCTACATCCTGGTTTTTTAAAAAATCACGAAAGATGATGATTTCTTTTTTGGAATCGTATCCATTCAGTGTGTCACGTGTCCTGTATCATGCCACCTTATCTCACTGCGACGTTGACGCAGCGGCACTGATCGTTCCCGTATCGCCCTGCTTCCCTCCTTCCCTCCGACGCATTCCAAACGCCTTTGTCATCATCCGCCGCCCTTCTTCGTCCCCCCGCCCCCGCCCCCTGCGACCTCCACGCTCGCCCTTAATCCGACTCCGAAGACAAATTCATCACTCATTAACGTCCGGCCCATCTCGTTGATTAAACCGTCAGGCCAAGGGATCATTAAGACAGGTCCGTGGGGACGACGGGGATGTTTGGGAACTTCGGAGGCGAAGGAACCGGCGCTTTTAAACCCATGACCTACCCCCTCACCCCGCCGCTCTTCCCGGTCTATCCAAGACTGCGGGTGAGCCGAGGGAGAATGAGAGAGATGGAGGGGGGGGAGAGAGGGGGGGAGGGAGAGAATGGGAAAGGAGGGTCGCATATTTTCTCGGTTTCATTGCTAAGGAAACGGAGAAGTGGTTTGGAGGAGTGGATGCTCTTCCCCCCTCCCCCCCCCTGCCTCCAGGACGTGAAGAAGAGAGACTGGCAATTCTTCCCTTTCCCATTCACCGCCCTTCATTTGTCCCTGGACTAATTTCAGGAGTTTGTTCTCCTTGCGTTGCCCCGCGGTGGGAGTCGCTCCCATTCTCCTTCGAGGAGGTGGGGCCACCTCGGAGCTCTCGGGGGTGTGCCCTCGGGGTGGAATTGATAAAGCCGACCGCTTCTTCTTTCTAGTGTGTCCCGTCGAATGTGGGCATACACTAAGGGAGCATCCCTTGAGCGCACGTAGGTGGGATACGTGATTTGATAATTTCCTGGCGTACCAAAACCTGATTCCACACCCCCAAAAACTCGAACGCTCCACATAATCATTTGATCGATTCCCCGCCAAGGGTCCCAAGGAGGGATATCGATTGAAGATCTTCTGAGTCGATTGAATTCCTCCGGGAATTCTTTCGTTTGGATCCATTTTCTCGGACGACAGTTTCGCCGGCGTTGCAGTCAGCGTCTTCAGGTCAGAAGTGGTTGGTGCAGTTTCGCTGTGATTGGTCGATTCAACTTTTTTCGACCATGTTAAATAACCATAGGATGAAAATGAACATTAAGAAAACGAAAGTAATGATACTTTAAAGAAGTAGGAAGGCTAGACTGAATATAAAGTTAGAATGGAATAAGTTGGAACAAGTAGAAAAGTTCACTTATTTTGGAAGCATCATAGAGGAAAATGGAAGTGGTGTCATGGATATCAGACGAAGAATTGCATTAGCAAAAGAATCCTTTACAAAAAGGAAAGAGTCAATGAGAGGGACCCTAAATAAAGATTTGAAGAAAAGATTAGTAAAAACTCTAATATGAAGCGTAGCACTATATGGAT
>WURS02315291.1:0-18264 GCA_011762765.2 Rhinocypha anisoptera
GGGGGCCGGGCAGAGGGGGACCCCAGGGGGGGGGGGAGGGGGGGGGGGGGGGGGGGGGAGGGGGGGGGGGGGGGGAGGAGGGGGGGGGGGGGGGGGGGGGGAGTTGCAGAACTTCTCCGTCGCCCCGCTTCTTCTAATGAAGTCGATGAATCTGTGTAACATGCCCTCTGCGGTGGTAATTTGCTTCTATGGTCCTTCTGTTCCATCCGGTCGGATTGGGCAATTTTTTTTTTAGCATCCATGCTCTCTTTCACTATCCTATAATGAATTGGATTAACACTTCGATCTGCTGGGTCCCGTTATGCCCATATGGCATCGATTTCCGTTCCAATTTTCTACTTCGCTTCTCGACCTTAGTGTTTTTTTTTTACTCTTTTGTGACTCCTTTACTGGAAATTGAAAATGAATGAGCGTAAAGTCATCACGTTGCTCGTATCCTAAGGGTAAATGTAAAAGGTAAGCGTGGGGGTAAATGGTGTGATTCGACTACATGGAAATACCATTACGATGTGTATCTTGTTTATTGATTTGATCACCTTTTTTGCATAAACTTTTTAGTAGGAGTGAAATGAAGATAACCTGGGGATAATCTAATTGATGATGAGTTTAAAAATTAGGTTGCCTATCGAAGTAGCAGTGTTTAATTTTTTCACCTCGTGTCTTTAGCTTTCTACCTTTCATATACCTACTGGTAATCGTACGATTAGATCACAATATCGATCCCGCTGAGAAGACTTTCGGCCTACAAAAATGACGATCGTGTTCATAAATCCGTTAGAGAAACACAAATGTGTGCCACTTAAGATAAATTAATTGTTATACCAGCAATCAATGTCAATTCCCATATTAAAAAATTGTGATTGGCGGACGCCTTGAATTTGAGACTTATTTCAATCAGGGGAGCCTTTTTTTCAGAATAATCATAAGAAATATCAGTTACCATTCTATCAATAAATGCCATATTTAAGAATACGCTTAATTTGATACACCCATAGTCTATGGAAGAACATACTGTACTTGGTAAAATGTGAGTACTTTTCCAATTTTAGGTGACACCGCCATTGACTTTCTTAAGACTTCTCTGGTCACTCCATCCATCACCTTTCGTAATTAGGACACTTTCCTTTGATAACCGCGGACGAAATCAATTCGCAAGCACTTTCAAAGCTAACCATCGATACTTCAAAAAACCCATCGAGGCTTCAGCAGATCTGATCCTCGCGGATTACACCGCCACCATCATCCCATTTCCTTTCTCTCTTGAGTCCATCCTCCCTGCCTGCCTGCACTATCTATCTTATTTCGGATATATTGGTGTCTGCTTCGCCTGTGGAGGTCTCCCGACAGGCTGCCGCCTCTTCCCTCCCCCCATCCCGACATCTCGTCTTTATCCACGCGGAAACGTTTCCCGGCCTTTTAATGTGACCGCACAACCCCTCTCACTCCTCCGCCCCCTCCTGCCCACCCCCTCCTTTACATCCCGCTCCTCACCCTTCTGCTTCCTCCCTCCTCTACACGGTCCTCTGTTATGTCGGACGTCATCCGAGGTCTGTCGGGAGGGTCGAATTCTGGGACCGTTGCAGTCGGAGGAAGTAGAGCCCGGGGGTGGAATGTGAATCTCCCACACTCGCAAATGCAGACAAAGATTAAATCGCGATCCAGGAGTGTAACAATGGGATAATTCTCTGTCACTCACAGTTTCATATCTATCGTCGAGCCGCAAATTGAGCCTATAAAGTGTTGGAAGGTCATCCGGGATTGTTATTTAGCTTTTCTCCCGATCATGTTCTTCTTGGGAACCACTTAAGTGGAAATTAATTTTTATTAATCAGTGGCGATGTACAACGGTTATGCGAAAATGTGATGAAAGGGAATGATTAAACAGGGGCATACTAGGCTAGGCAATGAGTAGTACATGAGAACGAAATATGCCCAATCACAACTGGAGAAGGAATCTTAGGACTTGAAGCAAAGAAAGGCAAGACGACCCGATGAAGTCGCTGGAGAAATGCAGCAAGAAATCGAAAAAGAATCAAAAAGATGTTTATATAATATTATATGAAATTTATATATGATTATATAAGCTCTGAAATACTTTCTCTTTGCATATATGCGAACCTTATATAACATAACCTACCAAAACTATTAACTTTTATTTCTTCATATAAATTACAATTTGATGTGGATCAGATTAAAATCAGTTTATGGTATTGGCCGAAATGATAGATGAGTTTTGAAGACTTTGCAAGTTCTTCTTTGAAGTATAATTGCACGATACTCCTTTAATTATATAATATGTTCTATTATTATCAAGGTTTCCTAGGTGTGTTTATGCTAGGTGGCAGTGGCCACTATAGAAATTATCCTGCTATTTCAAACAGCAATAATAACTAAATACCTTATTCTACCTTGATCTATAAAGTAACAATACACATATTTACCCGTAAGCTTATCAAACTACTATTCGTATCTTTTTTTCTTCTAAAATGTTAATTATTGTTCCATTATACCTGAAAAATTAAAATTCAACCTTATAATATGTTCATCATTACCCCTTCCTATTAATTATTGGATTCGAATCTTCGAATTTTATCAAAATCCTCTCTTTTCCAAGCATGCCTATCATCTATTTTCCATTTATTTTCTTTTCCCCATAATTGTCTACACCCTCATATTCAAAATTCTACGGTCCACGATAATCTTTGCTTTTCTAATTCCCTGTTCATACATGACAAGCTATTGTCGAATGCCATATCCCGGCCTGCGCCTTGTATGAAAGTTGTCGCTAACATTTTCATTCATCTTTACTTCCTATCCTTCAATATCTTTCGTTCTTCTTCTTCAACTTCTTCTCTAACTAATGTTTCGTGAGCCCGAACCATTAAGTTCATTTTTTTCATCATAAACTTTTCCAGTTATTCTGAGGATGCTTTTATAAATTGGTCTTGGCATTTATTTTAACAGTTGCATGCCCTAGATAACGCCAAACATTCAGAAAAATTAGTTACAGACAAACATTGCCGTCCATGCCTTGGACAGAATTCAAACCCCCGGCCTTTGGGTCAGTAGGCGAGCAAGCTACCCACTCAGGTAAACAAGCCGGTCCTAAATATTAAGCTCATATTTTTCGAAATTACGTCTCTTCAATGCACGTAGATAAATGATGTCAAAGTAAATGAACTGCCGCATTTACGGATTCATAAGATACGGTTTTACTCCTCATCGTGAAAGGTTCAAAAGAAAACACTGCTATTCTACATAAAAGGTTTATTTAAACACGAACTCGAGTTGAATCGTCGTGGACTGTAGAATTTTGAAGTTGAGGGTGTTGAAAATTATGAATAAAAGAAAATAAATGAAAAATAGACGAAACTCGGGTGGAAATAAACCTTTTATATGTAATTGCAGTGTTTTCTTTTAATAGCAGTGTAAGCCTTTCACAAAAATCTACGGAAAATCACCCTGCGTCTTACAACGTGATGGGTTATTTATTTTTCTCGGAATACTATGGTTAGGGTGCATTTTATAAGCCGGAAAATTGTGCATGTAAGGCAGTTGAAAGACGCTCAGGAGATAAAGGAAAATTTGAATATACTAGCTAGTTTTATAAAAACGCTAGCCGTTTCTCCATTAATTAAGCTCACGACTTCGTTGTCTTTTTAAATTAATAAACTTGATAATTTCTTGATTTTTATTCTTAAAAAGTCGACTCACGAGATTTCGTACCAGTACAACGTTTGTTTGTCCTGTAATTAAATGCTTCCTGCTCGTATGGAGTGAGATATACTAGGTATACGGAGAATATAGGAAAAATGTTTCACCCTTTCAAACTACGCTTATTGGTAGATTTAATGCTCGTAAAATTATTTTACAGTTATTCAGTTAGGACTCTTTTTAGGCAGATTAGCCAAAATTGAAAAAAGAAGAAATTTTTCATTTTGTAATTTAGGACGATGATCAACAAACGGATGATCCTAAACGGTGTTGCCTCCGCTTAATTACTATTCAAACATTTTTGCGAATTAAAAATGAAAAAGTCCTAAAGGCCATCGAAAGAGAATGCTGAGATTATACTTAAAATTGGTGGTAATAGTGGGAAACTGATGGGACAGGTATTATTAGTCATTGAAGACTAATGCAGGGAGAGAATAGGTAGATAAAATGATGATGGGGATTTATGAGGGATTTATGTTGAGGATGGTCTCGGTAGGTTTGGAGTTCATCGAAAACCTACTAAAGCTAATAGATTTACCCACGGAGTATATAGTAATATATATAGTATACAGTAGCATAGTATAATAGTATATATTAGTATAGTATAATAGTATACAGTAGTATAGTACGAGTATAATAGTATATAGTAGTATCATATATATGATCCATGGATTTACCCTTCGTCATCAACATCTATTGCATGTATTGTAATGGATTAATGCATGGGCAAGAACTAAACCATGCTATACGTATAGAAATGTGGACGATGTACGATTATACTTCTAACTGCGACAATTAATTTGAATAAAAGCAGGAGAAAACCTAATAAAAATTTGAAAATGAATATAACTTAGAGGGCTGTAGCAGCATGCTGTAAAATATTTTGTTCCACAGGAAAATTTCTGGTCATTAGGTCACTCTTATTTCTTTCCGTTATTTTATTTTTGTTGTAGGTTTTGATTTTTTCTCACCTCCATATTTCTATTTGTTGTTTAGTTGATTACAGGCCTAGATAGTCACATTCATCATCAGGTTAGGTCAAATAAATATTGGACTGTGTCCTAAAAAGCCGTTCGCGGGTTATAACTACCTTGCTATCACTACGGTGGCGTCAACATTTGGCGTGTGTTAGGCCTCAAGGATTTTTTAAGGGAACCAGTGAAAAGACCTCGGATAACGCTTAAATATCGCTAAACAGCTGTAAAAGCAAGAGCATAGGTCATACTTTTAAAGAAAAATGATGAGATGAAAATGAAATAGACTCTCTCTTTAGTGCAATGCTTCGCAACAATTAGATACCCATTTTTTCACCCATTAAAGAAAAAAATATTGTTGGCGGTCCCTTTGACTTATAAAAATACGTAAAAAAGTTCAAATGATAATAATAAAAAAATTGAATTATTTTAATCATTATAATATTGCTTTATATGTAAATACATCGGAAATGACATCAGTTATGTGAAACACTTGTTTGGTGGTACAATCACATCACAAAAAGAAACTACATTCACATAGAAGATAAAAATTATAAGGAACCAATAAGTTTGCAATTTCGGAACATTACTCTGTCTCAAATCTGTTACTCATTATTTTCCGAAATATATATTGTATCAAAAATATGTTTATGAATAAAAGACGCTAATTAAGAAAACCTTATATAGAAAACAATTATTTTTCTAGGAAAAATATTGTGTAAAAAAGCTGCAGTAATTTTATTTCAGTGATTTTTAGTGACCGACCTATTTTATTTGATGCTATTTTAATTTTTCTGTTAACAACAGAAATATTGAAGTAACTTAACCTAGGTTGAAACATTTATTACTTTCTTTCCTACTTTTAACAGACAAAAATCTATCTTGGCTGATCTGTGCAGATAATTAGCAACCTAAAATGGAGTGTAGGAGTAACCTAATTATAAATTTTTCTTTTATGTTACCTTACCTCTTTATAGTAACATCCCAAAAATAATCAATTATATTGCAAGCTCAGCCCGTTATTCGATATCCCAATTAGTTTAAAAAATTAAATATTCGTGGTGGAAGTCACCTGATTAAATGCGATGACTGACAGAATCTCTCAGGATGTTTTATTTAATGCCAAATTTAATATGTAATTTCTTTTAATTTAAATGTACGACATATATACTCAGAGACCCTTCTTTGTTAACGGGAATATTTTCACCATAGTTGATGGCACCCCGCGCAAACATTTCCCATTCGTTCGGGCGTTCCTAAATGACCCGTCCGCTCACGCCAGTGTAGTGTGGGCGAGAGGGCGGCTATAAATAATATCCCAAAGGCCACCCTTTCTAACCTTTTCCTCTTCGTGGATGTCACCAACATTCTTCGCTAACCTAATTTTGAAATGACTACAGTTTGGAAAAACGTTAAATTTGAAAATCGACTATATTTATTTATGAGTAGGTTATGAGATGGAAAATAAAAATGAAAAAATAAATAAAATAAAAAATATTTTTTCACCTCAGGGTAAAGAAGCAACCGCCGTAGAAGGGAAACTGTGAGCTAATGGACGAATTCTCAGTCTTAATCACTCGAATTATTAAAATTCCAGCGTATGAATACCTCGTCTGCATACTAGATTTTCATGAAAAATTATTTTAATTCCTTATTAAATTTTCATTTACCATGTGATCGTTTACCTTTCTCTGGCGAAATAAGATATTTTTGTTGAGATCAAAGAAAAATAATTTACTCCACACCATTTCCTTTCCATCATTGCATGCGTACATAAAATTCAATTGTTCCCCCCGTCTCCTGACAATTTTGACTCAATAATTTGAAACTCTCAGAAAAACCTTAAGACCTGATTTGTTGTCGAAAATGGTATAGTTAGACTAAAAATCTTGTATTTACACTGCCTATTTATTGAAAGTTATGGAAAAGTATACACATATAAAATTTGGTGTCCTTAAAATGGCTAAAAATATATTATCCCCTCTAATGCTGACTAAATTATAGTTTTTCAGGCATATTTCTAACATTTAAAACTACGGATTATTAAACATAAACTCCATTACTAATAAAAAGTACCAGTTAAGATATATTTATATCTTTAAATATTAACAACAAGTTATTTTAAACAATGGCACATATTTCATAATATTTATACAACATATATACACATGTATATGTATATAATACTAAGATATATTATAAATTAGTTTGAGCATCTATCTTTCTCAATTTATGAATGTGATTTGTCCGCCCCGTATGGGTTGGGATACGAATTATTGATTGAACTTCACTATCGAGCTAAGCGGTCTATATGTTATCACTAAATTTAATCTTTCGTTGTCACAGCCGCCTTCACTTTTATGACTTTTAACTGAGTTTTGAAAGCATTGCTGTGACACTCTCTGCCTTAATGTGTCCATTTTTGACGTATCCATCCCCCCAGCCTGAACATTCTTGATTTCATGAATAATGCAGAAAATCAAATACTTTCAAGTTTTAGTTCGACCTTAAGTTAGTTAAGTTCACTCATTTGATACATATGATATTCTAATGCAACAGATAAATAATAGAGTATGCTCGATAAGTATGTTATCGTCCACTTGCTCTTCAAATAATTCAACTTCTACTGTCCCTGTGAAAATAATTTGTTTATGAGCTCAGTGAGAACATAACTCGTATTTAATTTGGTTATAAGCCATTAAAATAAGTTAATTTTTATTGACGTGTAGGCTTGAATTCAGAAAATTCTTGAAAAATAAAAAAACTATAGGTTGAAATAACTAAAGAGAGAGAACGCTACTGCAAGGGAAAAACGTGAAAAATCTTTAGTGCACAAAGGTGAGATCAGTATGGGGATATTGAGAGGAGTAAAGGAAGAAGTAAGCATGAGGAAATGCATCAAAATAAATTTTGGATCTCTGTAGAGGAATCATCTCTAAGAGAATACTGACGGCCTAACAAGAAAGAAATAATAGGGAATAAATATGATCGAAAGGTTAAAGTGAACCCCGTGAAAAAACTGACTTACTTAAAAGATGCTAAATCCGACAATAAGAAATGAACAAACGGAATAAGATGAGCAAAGAAGACTTTATTAGGAGATAAACACTGAAGATGACGTATTACGCTAGCCTGGCCAAGGATTCAGATAGATCATACTGAAAGTCAGTAATTAGATGCTAGGGTAAAATGATAATGACAATTCTGCTGACTGACTGGTAAATTACCTGCATTGAGGAATTAATGAGAAAGATTGAAATTACTAAAGATAAGAAGCGGAAAAGTAATCGTTCTCATCTAATTGGGTAATAATTTACCGATGACAATAATGGAAGAGCCGAGGGACGAATTACGAAACACAAGTCATGAGAAATACCGGCGCGAGGAGCTTTGAAGAAGAGATGATTGTAGCAACCATCTTGAACTCTCTTCAACAATTATCTCAAACACGCTATCAGTCCTAGAAAAGATTACTCATTTTGATTATTTTGATGTAAATGCATTGAAACATTTTCGTGTTCATACTTTTCAACAATTTGCAATAATCATTCACTCTAAGTGAAGAAATAGTTTCCTCTGAGGCATTGAGCCCTTCGAAAGATAAATGGATTCGGAAGATTATGCATGGGGGAATTTAGACGCCTGTACTCTTTGCGTTCTGTTTCGCGCGTTGGTGTCTGTCACCCTGGTAAAATAATCCTCTTTCAAATCGCGTGGGCAGGGATGAAATACTCGTGGAACGAATAAATGTGAGCGCGGAATATGAGGACAGAAGCCAAATATTGCTGACAAATGTTTATTGGCTTATTTTCTCCGGAATCTCTTAAGTTGGTATTTATTTCTCCATCCGATCGTGAGGAATTATAGCCATGGGGGAAACCTAAGAGGGCCAGACGTACAAAGGCCTCTGGTAAAACTTGAAAAAGAGTAAGCTTTCAGCCATCAAGGGAGAGGGCATCGCAAATCTGAATGACACGGTGGAAGAGTGGCTGGCAATGAGAAACCGATACATAAATCGTTGCCTCCCTCTAATAAGCTTATCGACTACACCTACGGACCGGACCGATACACATATTTACGTATGGAGTTGGTGTGCTTACGCTGCGAAAAAATAAAACCAAAGAAATATAATGGAGAGGGTATTTTTTCCCCAAACACCACGCAGGGCATCTGGACGGATTCGTGATGGCTAAGTAGGATGGTATACTCAAATCGCTAATCACGCCTCCTCGACGCAGAGTAATTCGAGATAGTATCAGCAGGGTGGCTTAAGCAGGGTAAAATTTTTCTTGCCCTTTGCGGGTTTTAGCAAGCAGCACCATAGTGGGAACGACGTGGGCTCAAACGTTCCATTGCGTATCCATGGATTTCCTAAGGGGACGACCGTACACGAGATAGATTTGCATCATTTTGTGGGCATTCTTCGAACGGGATCCCATCGCGTGCAGAAGTGATTTAAGAGTGGGATAAGAGGAAAAAATATTGGGGATCATGTGAAATCCAGCACGACCTGAAAGAGAAAAATAAAAAAATCCCTACGAAACCCTTTTCTGAAGGTAATCGGTGGATTTTGGCAAGATCCCGAAGGTGTATTGTCTGCAAAGCTTGTTTTTCAAAGCGATAAAAGTTTAAATTGGATTAAGAATGCCTGCATCGATCTGTATGAAGCCTCAGGACATTTTCTGGGGCCAAATGTGGCAACTCCATAACACTGGAGGCAATTGTTTTAGTTCTTTATGTAAATTATAAGGGAGATGTGATGTGATCTGTTGACTGGAGACTTCTACAGGCGAAGGTGCACTCCCTCCTTAGTTTTTCCAATATATTAAACAAAAGAAATTTTTATTACTTCAAAATCATCAAATTGTTTTGAAAAAGTGTTTCAAATCATTCTCATGCCATAAATAAATATTATTTTTAGAAATTTTAGTTTTAATTCGTTATTTTATGGTGAAGAGAACTCAAAATTCCTCTTTTAATTTGGTTATTACGAGCACATAAATTTCTTTGTGGATTATTTTTATCTTACATGTAATATCAACCATAATTTTAAATATTTTTGGCGTATTTTTGTTATATTTAAGTTAAATTTTTGCAGTGAATTATCTTGGGCAAGGAAAAACCATGTATTTTTTTATGAAATCGAGAATATGAATTAGAATTGGGTTATAACAGGGTATATTTAATTATTTACATTGTATTTATATGCAATTGCTACTAAGATTTCTTCTATTAATTGATAGGTGTTCTGTGACCCTCAATTTGAACTTAAAACATTTATGAAGTTTAATAAAGAAATTACAAATATAATAGGTGCAGAATAAGTTCCAAAAAATATGTATTAGCAACAATTTCCTTTTATTGAAAGTGAGTGAGGACGCATATCCTACGGAAGATAAAAATTGGTCGTAGAATAAGATATTTTTCTTAAAAAAATAATTTTTTGTAGCTAAAAATAATTAAACTTGACTAATATGAAGTATATATACTTATTTAGTAAATAAATATTCTTGAATGCACTATTACAAGTGGTTTATTTCAACTTTGCTCTAACCTGTTTGTTTCCAAGCCTGATATAGTATGACTAGATCAGGTAAATCTATTTCAAAGTAAAAGATTATAAGTTTTTATAAATCTATTTTCTAATGGTCATATATATTCAATGAAACAATCCAATATGACGACTCGAAAACGAATATGTTATAATAATCCATATTCTTCATTAAAGTACTATTACATAGTTTTAATTAATTAGTAAGTTCCAACACTTAATTCAACTCAGACGAACGGCGACATTCTATTTGATAGTTTTTGCGTACATTTCTTCTGCTTGACCAGAATTAGAATATCGTTAAAAATATTCTTTATTATAAGATCAAATTCAATGGCAGCTATTACATCTCATTGTTCTTCTCCTTACTATTGCTTTTTTTATTATATCAACGGTCATTAATAATTAACTCAAACAATTATGTTCTTCCCAATACTTTTCTCCTTTAGAGAAGTCATAGAACATGACAATTCTTCCTGTTATCTTTCATCCTTTTCTTCGCTTAAAGTAAACCTTTTACTTTAATACTCTGTAATGTTTGCATTGTTTTATTCCCTTTTTAGTTTTTAATGTTTTCCCTGACTTCCTGTAGACTAATTGTTTACAAATACCTGTGTGAATACACTTTCTTTTCCGTTATACTTTTTCCCTTAACTTCGTCTGCATTCCACTAATATATTTTTCCGTACAATACCAATTTCAGCACATGTGACTCCCTTAAATTCTTACCATTGCCGCATTTAACACTCCTCTATATTTTCTCTTATATTCATAATCATATTGCAGTTTGTGCAGTGAAAATGACCTTTATGACTCATTCGGTAACATTAATATAAAAAAACCCATTTTATGCATATAATGTCTTTGACGAACTTGGTATGAGTAGGGTTTTAATCCAAGTTTCTGTGGATAGCAAAAATCTTATAGATTAATCTTAAACAAAAATCAATTCGGGATCATGTATTACTAGTAATAATAAATGAATGCTCCACTTAATATCAAATTCATCATTAATGGATTCACCAAAACCGTTCTTGATCTTTTTGGGAACTCACACGGTATTGCTATTTAAGTTAATTCTGACAAGTAATCATTGAGTATCGAATTCTAAAATTCCAAAATACAACATTATATCACAGTTTAGTCACTTTCGCCTTTTTACTAACCCATTAAATTACTGAATATTATTAGTATATTTACGTATTTATTATTTTATATAAATTTATCACTGCATTGTCATGATTTCAAACCCACCGGGTAAATAAATATAAATGAAAATCAATTCCATCGATTTAATAACCGACTAGAACTAAATTCATGTATTTTAACATGCAGTATTGAACCCTACATTTTTATTTTTGTCTGCGTTTCATCGCCAGTTGCATATTTTACCTTCTTAAGAATTAACTTCTTACTGAAAATCTTTACTGAATTACCTTATCACTAGTGTTTCTATTTTCCCCGGTGTAATTAATTCGTTCCAATCTTTATAGTAATTAAGTCTACGTATTTTATAGGAAATTAATTTAATCATTTAGATAAATCTCTAGCGATAAGTGCAATATATCCTTTATGAACAGTGGTTTTTCCGAATGCTTTCTGAATTCAAATTATAAGAGTATCTTTTATTATGCTATAATTTAACTCTTGTATTTTTGTTACTCTTAGAGAGAAGAAAGTAGAAATAGTTGTTTTCAACTCTATGAAATTCGTTTCTACTACCATACTAACCTTTCTGAGTAGCCATTGGAATACCAATTAGAACATACGTTTTTCAAATAGAGCAGAAGATGACATGTTTTTCATAGTTAATATCATTTATAGTTTTAAAAAAAGTAAAACATTAATCCAAACACAGGAACCTATAATAATATAATAAATGATAAAATATGATTTACATTGTCACGGCTGATTTTGTATTTTCCATCTCAATATATTTACTTAGAGGTTCAAATGAAACGCTTTATAGTACCAGATAAACAGGTGTTTATTTCACTCCATAGGATGCCACTCTGATAGTCATTATCACTTGTAAGCCTGATGATAAACTCTTTTTTGCCGATGATATCATTAGGCACCGAAGCTTAGGCATTGTAATAAATACTTTTTAATGTGGAGACTAAGACGAAGATCCTTGTCATGAGCAGAAAGGGAACTAATGCAGAAGTCATGCTAAATGGTCGAAGACTCGATACAGTACAGCAGTTCCAGGACCTAGGAAGCAAAATCACATCAGATGGAGGCAGTGACAAAGATCTCATCAGTAGAATTAACCAGGTCATGGCAGTTTTTAATAAGAAGAAAGGGCTCTTAACTTCCAACAGTAAGAAAACTCCTACTCAAGACATTTGTTTGGAGTGTAATGCTTTATGGAAGTGAGACATGGACACTTGGTATGGATGGAAGAAAGAGAGTCGAGGCCTTTGAGATGTGGTGCTACTGGAGAATCCTCAAAATACCTTGGACGAAGAGGGTGACAAATGTAGCGGTACTATGGAGAGGTGATGAATTGTAATGTCTGTGGAAAATAATGAGAAAGAGACGAGACACCTGGATAAATCACACTATAATAAATGAGGGACTATTAGGAACCATTATAGAGGGCTCACTTCATGGTAAAAATTTGAGAGGAAAACCTAGGAAGGAACATGTTAAACAAATTGTAGAGGATATGGGCTGGCATTCCTACTTGGAGTTGAAGAGGCTGGCCCAAGATCGAGCGGAATGGAGACAAAAGACTGCTGTCAACCAATCTACGGATTGCAGACCAAAGAAGAAGGGTGTAGAAACAGTTTTTCATTTTAAGTTTGAATCGCTTCCTCAAAGTTACTCTTATCACTATCTCGTATTTACTTAGAGCCCTAGGATTATGTCTGTTCTAATGATTTCCTAGCGAATCTTTTGGGTAAATACTTCCCGTGTATGGCACCGGGTAGACCTGGGATAACTTCATTAAAATCGAGAAGAAAGAGCAGCTGATTAGGATACGCGGGGAAAGAAACACTCTGACTGACCAATCAGTAGCCTGACTCCCCTGGAATATAAAAGTATACTACCGACCAAATTCTAACGGTTTGGCATTTGGGTTATAGTATCCCAGAGGGCGATGGGCGAGTCTCTTGTTGAAACGCTTGAAGACTATTTTTAAAAACCGGACTCGTTGACATACCCGTTTTCATCCAAAAGTTCTAGTATTATCTTTGACTAGAAATTCCCTCAATTTTTATTCTGTGATTCAATATTTAATATATGTAAATTTCTCTGCACACCTCACTTCTAATGATCTATTTTGAAATATGGGGGAAAACTTCAGTTTGTAATGAAAATAAAGGAAAAAAACTTTGTATTCCACGTAAATGTGGAATACAATGTTTTTCCTTTCCTTTCATGATGAATAAATTCCACCATGAGTGACGCCTGAACCCATTGAGTTACTGAAACTATAATACTATATTAATGTGTAATGACTGCAACTACATCCTTGAAGAATTCTATTTCGGTATTAAAGCATAAAAGATATTTATTTCCTGGAAATTGATGAGCGTTTTCATTTTAAATATATCATATTTTATTGAATAATGATGCTTAAATTTATTCTAAATTTCAGCTGTTTTGTTGACCTTTTATTAGTCATATAATTTGGCGTTCCAGAAATTCAATTAGGTCACCAATTTCAGCAGTAAAGGTATTTTTTTAATCTATCTTCAATATACATGCTGTTAAGTAACTTGATGCTGATAATGCATCTATGAGTACTACGGAGTTATTATTATTTAGATTGACATTAACTTCTGGTTAATGTTGTTTCTTAATGGAATCAGTCATTGGGTCTCCTCTTGGCATTGGTATTCTTTCATATGATCTTGTCTGAATATCTTAAGATATTTTAGGTTTTGGTATTCGTAAACTGCTTTAAAAATTTTGGTGATTCATAAATATCTGCTGGAATTTTGGCAGTATTCTAACATGATATGCTCTAGCATTTAATTCCGTCTTTCTTGTAATAATGCTATTTTGATAGTATTCCGAAGGAATTCCTAAATTTTAACAAGTTTATCCGGCTGTGTATTAATGTTGTTATATGCATATTATCTTTAGCAAATTCCGATATTTAGCTGATCAGGACATTTTTTATATTTTATATCGTTTAAATTGTAAATAATGTTTTCGTTTTAATGTGATCTCAATTTTTTTAATTATAAGAATATTTTCCTATATCGATATTCTTCTTTCTTAAGTGTTCTGTCTAAAATGTGAATTTGAACATCTTTGAGGCATTTGCATAAGTTTAAATAATTGCCTTTCTCCATAAAATAAAAATATATTCAGTATTTAGATGAAAATAATAGATAACGTTCACAAGTCGAGGAGAAACTGTTTAACGTATATTTAATAAAAAAATTCGATTTAGCTGCATAAAGAATTCTTCCACCCTTTGGCCTACAACTACCGCTACAATTATTTTGATCACATTAAGAGGTAGTAAAGCTATATTTTATTACGTCATCACTTATACATGAATTATATTCATAAGTAATAAGATAAAATCAAAGATAAAATATTGTTAACATCTGTGGACCTTAATTTAGCGTCTGTAATATCTATAACGAATGAAATGGTTTCAGCCGTAACTATGTGGAATTTTTTCATCGTTCGAAATTAAAAATAAATATTTATGTGGAACTGCATGGTTGTAATTTATTAATTCTGTACTTGTAATTGAAGTTCAATAAAGGCCAAAAGTCATGAAACGGCAATTTTTTACGTATAAATATTAATTACTTCTGACATGAGTGAGAGTTGACGCACACAACATAGACAGTGCATAGATGTCACGAAAGAAAAACTCTGCCGTTCAAAAACGCTAACCAATTTCTGTAGAGAGGAGAAAAAAATATAGTTTATAAAAAGGCTTTACCGAGAGATCGCGTCAATCGTCATAACTTCGTTTTTTCTTGAAAAATGACCGGAAAACCGAACTCACCGTTCAGCTCAAAGGACTATTGTGAGTTGGGGACGGGGGAAAAAGGGAAAGAAAGAGTCTTGGAGGGGAAGGAAATCGGCGAATCGGGGGAAAAAAACAGGCGTGGGGTCAAAAAGGACCGAAATACGTGGTTGGATTCAGAAAAGGAGGAGACGAAGGAGGTGAATTGGTGTGTGGGGGGGGGGGGGGAAGTGATAGAAAGAAACTGAAGGCGAGCGTGCGCACGGAAGCCTATGTGAGAAAGGCGGAAGGAAAATCGAATGGGAGGGACCCTGGCTCGCTGTACCCTTGGTGGTGGCGTTGCCCTGCGTCCGGGGAACCTCGACGTCGCAGGCGGCGGCGAGGGGGCGTTCCCTCCCGACAACAGCCGCGAGGCTGACGGGTGTCGACGTGGTCTCCAGGAGTGTGCGGCGGGGGTGGAGGGGGACGAAGGTTCGGCAAGACGACCCGCACGGCATCGCAAAGGAGGCAGAAGGGGGAGAAATTGGGGGGAAAAGGAGGATGGAGGGATTTTCTGGACAGAGCCGAGGGAGTCGAAGGGGGAGGAGGTGGGAGGGGGGAGTCATCATCTGCTTCGCCGTCTTCTCCTCCTTCCGCCGCAATTCCCGACTCCCGCGTGCCAACCCCTCTTCCTCTCCCTTTCCCAGTGTTCTAGGGACTGCTCGGGGGTCCTGGGTCGTCCTCTTCTTCGGTGACGCGGAAGGAAGTTGTGAAGGCGAATGGGAGGAGATGGCAGAAGAGTAGGGGGTGTCTTTCTTCGGGAAGAGATGTGTTCATGCACGCGCGGCGGCCGAGGGCTTACGCCGGCGACGGAGTGCGATGTGTGTCGGGAGCATGGGGATGAGCGCAGGGGGGGAAGAAAACCTCGAGTGAAAGAAAGGACCCAAACAAGCGATGATCGTATGAATAGCGGGAGAGCGGTAAAGCGAGCAGCGTTGAGAAGAGACCTCGGATGCACCGAGTATATACTACTCATCATCAGTACTT
Source organism: Rhinocypha anisoptera (assembly GCA_011762765.2). Lineage (NCBI taxonomy): Eukaryota > Metazoa > Arthropoda > Insecta > Odonata > Chlorocyphidae > Rhinocypha > Rhinocypha anisoptera. Next base: position 16,211 of record WURS02315291.1, read on the forward strand.
CAATCCGAAGATCGGTTGACTGCCGCTTTCCCATCCAGTTCTTGGTCCTTTCCAATCTGGTACTTGCACTATTACGCTCTAGTAGTTATTTCTAACGTCTCTTAAAATTTCCCCCATATATTTGCTCCTCGACCTTCCTCGTGGGTCTCCCCCTCTATTTTTCGTACTGCGTTATATTCTTCACCAACTCACTGTTCCTCAGGGCGTGTCCTAACCACCTTATTCTTCTTTTCCTTATCGTACTCAGCATTGACTTTTCTTCTTCCGTTCTTCTGTACACTTCCTCGTTCCTAACTCTGTCCGTCCAATTGATCTTCAGCATCATCCTCCAGCACCGTGTTTCAAAGGCTTCTCTTCTTCTTTGGTCTGTTTTTTCAATGGTCCACGACTTCGTTAGAGTTTCATTATCCACACGAATATTTTCACATATTACGTCCTTATATGGCATGCTATCTTTCTTGAGCTTAGTAGCTGCCTTTTCGCCATGAGCCTTATTAGCGCAACCTCTTCTGCCTTTCATATCCGTTTATGCTACTACGCGACCAAAGATTTAAAAAAATTAGTTTCAAATCCTTCAGTCTAAGGCTTCACTTTCTGGAAACATCCCATGCTGGTTAAGAGATAGACAATTACATAAAATTTTCACCCGAATTTTTATTAAAAACGCGACTCCCATACCTAAGGGTGCCTCGAAAAAAAGGTATTGTTTATAACTAAATTTTAAGGGAAAATTACAATAGTTTCCCTATCTCTTTTCCGAGATTAGTTTTGTTATTCACATTTTAATTCATTGATTACGTAGATCCATTGGTCTAAATAGTAATTTCACCAACGTACTATTAAAAGTCTAACTCATGTCAAAATCGAAAATATAGTTACAGTATTTGTAATAAGACCTGACCGTCAATGAGAGTTATATGATGTAATTAATAACCAATTTAACTTTAAATATTCAATTCGTTTTAATATGTTATTTATTTTTTATTGATTCATTCAAATATATATATGCTACAATTGGAGAAAATGATAATTCATATAAATTTAGATTTTAGAGATTAAAACTAGCACGTCTTAAAAAAGTAAGCATCGATTTTCCTATTTGGAGGGAGGGTTGTAGTCAAGTAGTCTTCCATTCGTAAGACGTATGCAGATGATGATATTGCTCTCATACCCAAATTTGAAAATTGTTAGAATGTAATAAGGGGTTATAGCAAAAAGAGATCCCTCCATTCGATCCTAGATCACACTGACGATTTTATTGCAAGCCATGCTTTGTAATTTGAAGTTACGTATTTAGGGACAGCTTTTCTCGTCGTCTTTCTTGCAGCTGAAGTTTACCTTTCACAGCACAGGGCTGTGACTTGATTTCCTTCAATTGTAATCGCGTGGGGTGTAGTTTTATACAACTCTATGAGTTATTGAGTAAAATAACAAAAAAATACTTCGTTTACAATTACAGGGCGGAAGTGTGAAACATTTGCACCGCTTATTATGTGTAGTAACTGGAGTCACCGACGATAAATGCTCACAATTTGATTTTAGATCTCTTAGAAGATCGAACAATTTTTACTTTTGGTATTTCCACGACTTATTCCTTAAGATTTATGTACAGATGAATAAATTCGTATAAAACGTAAACAATTAATGGCGTGCCTAAGAGAAGTAGCTCCATTTTCAACATGTTCAGTTGCGATTTTATTCTTAGCGGTCTTCAACGAATTCCTACGTGGAAGAAAAGGACAAGTAATCACATGGAGAGAGGAAGGAGAGAGCTGGGATAAACATAAAGCAAATTGAAAGGCAGTGGTAAAGGATACATAAATGGTGAAATAGGGTTAGGAATGCGGAGAAAGCAAGAATAAGGGGATGGGTTTTCAGGATACAGCAGAGGAGAGAGAGAAATAGAGTAGTGGTGGAGGAAGAAGGCGAGGGGAGGGAGGGAGAGATAGAGGGGAAGAACGTGGGAAGGGGGGCGCGTGGGAGTAGGCCTGATGACTTCGTCTGCCTGGATCAGGTGATGCCTTCCTTCAATAGGCACAGTAATCAGGTGGTGA
>WURS02315510.1:0-38959 GCA_011762765.2 Rhinocypha anisoptera
AACGTAGCATGTTAATTTCTTCTCCGTTCACTTTGATACCTCTGATGCTCTTTTCTTCTATTTCCTTTATTGCTTCAATAAATATATATATATATAAATATATATATAAATATATATATAAGTATATATAAATATATATAGATAAATAGATATATATATATAAATATAGAAATAAAGTAATGTAAGAGAACGTAAGTTTTAACTGTGACATTCTTTCTGTGTGTTCCTGTCTGTCTCCTGTCTATCTTCTACACATTTAATATATATATAAATAATATATATATATATACACATATATGCAAACACATACACACACTTCAGGAAAGCTCAGACGAGCAGCAAATACGAACACACGCACACACTTATACTCATATATACTTAGAAAGAAACACTTAAAAGGCTCACATTTCGAGATATTTCGGGGCTTGCTTACCCCTTTATCAGTCTTCTCACACCGACGAAGTGTTTCTTTCTATGTGTGTATATGTATAAATGTATGGATGCTGGGTTACTAGTTGTAATTCATGCTGGGAAATTTAAATGTGGTGAAAGAATGAATGTAAATTAATTCTTGGGTCCTCATTGGAGGTTAGTGATTCGAGGATGGAAATGAAGAAACAGCAGTCAAAGGGAAGCTCATGAGATAGGTAGTGAGTTGAGATCAGAAGGGATGAGAAAGAAGCATTTCTATTGGAGAATCGATGGTTATTGATGCAAATGGAATGAGGGGTAGTACATTTGCCAATTTGAAAAGCAGGACATTTTTGCTTAGGCAATTGGCTTGGAAGCTAGGTACGGAGGCCACTAAAGGGTGCAGAAGTGGAGGAGCAGCTTGTAAAGAGGGTATGTTTTGCAATGGGGTTGATTACACAGGGTGGGGTGAGGGAGAGAAGGGTTTTTGGAGGACCATGATAGAAGGTTGATGGATTTGAGTATGTTCTTCAGGTTGGGGGGTCATCTAAAGGTGATAGTGGGGCATTTGTGAAGTAGAGTAGAGGAAACATTGCTGTGATTCAGAATGGGATAAAGTTCTTTCAAAAAGGTCTTTAGGTTATATGTATGATCCTGGGAAGTATGTGGTGCTTAGGCTGAGTTCTGAGTCAGGGTTAGAGGATTTGGAAAGAGTTTTGTAAGTGGAGGATGAAGGGAGTATTTTATAGAGGAGAAGATTTTCTGGGTAACTGCGATTATAGAGTGAGAAGTGTAAATTGATCAGGTAACTGTTGAGGGATGGTGTGTAATTGCAAATACAGTGGCTGCAGATAGAGAGGGAGTTAGGGATAGAGCATTTGGTGTAGATGGGGTGATAGCTGTTATAGTGGAGGTATTGTTGGTGGTCGGAGGGTTTGTATTCACTGAGGTTTTGATTTTTTTTAATAGAATACAGATGTCAAAGAATGTGATTTTGGAGTCAGAAATAGGTGGTAAATAGGTGAATTTTAAGGAGAAAGAGGAATTGAGATCAGAAATGATTTGAAGCAGGAAAACATGGCCATGGGTCCAAAGGAGGAAGATTTCATTGATAAAGTGTACTCAGAAAAGTGGTTGAAGGTTTTGGTGAGAAAAGGTTTCTTCGAGATGTCCCATGAATAAGTTGGCATATGATGGTGTCATTCTTGCTCCCATAGCTGTGCAATGCTTCTACAGAAAGGAGTTGTTGAAAGGGAAGGAATAGTTGGTGAGACTAAGGAAAATTCAAAAGCTAAATTTGTAAGGAAATCGTTTAAACAATTGTAATTTGTAATATTATGCCATGAGACTTCATTTTAATCAATTTTCTTAATGCATTCATGGTTAGGATACAATTACAGACTATTCCATCAAGTGAAACAAGACTGGGCCATTTAAAGGTGCAGGTGGGCAACAACACTGTTGCTGCCTACCCATCAAAACAAACTTCACGTGCACATTTTGTCACAGGCAGCATTGAACCTGTTAGGGTGTTTCATACATATGTTATATATAAAACACAAAATTTAAAAAATATTAAGATTCATTTCTTCTGCATCTGTCCATGTTGTGGGGACAACAATTTCTCCAGCGTTGCAGCTAACGTCTTCAGGTCCAAAGTGGTCTCTGCAGATTTTTGACCACCTTTATACATATCTAAACCTCACAAGGTGAGCTCTGATTGGTCCTCAGGTGTTGTGTCACTTGATTTTTGAAGGAAATATTTCCAAGAATTGGAGGGGGTGTAACTCTCTTAGCTGTTGAAATTGTTTTGTTCTTGGCAATTTAATGGCTTCGCGAATCAGACTGGGGAAGTAGAACTAAAAATCCGGATCCAAGAACACAAGAGAGCGACAAAAAATAAAATCCGGATCCCAGAACACAAGAGAGCGAAAAAAATAAAATCTGGATCCAAGAACACAAGAGAGCGACAAAAAATAAACAAGCACGCCTTTCAGCCATTGCTGAGCATTTCTGGGAAAGCCCAACTCATAACATCATTTTCGAAGAAGCCAAACTCATCAAGAAAGAAGAATGCTATTTCCCCAATTTCTTCGAAAGTGGTGTTATGATTCGGACCTTCCCAGAAATGCTTAGCAATTGCTGAAAGGCATGCTTGTTTATTTTTGTCATTGTCTTGTGTTCTTGGTTCTGGATTTTTAGTGCTATTTCCCCTGGCTGATACAAGGAGCTATTGAAACGACCAAGAACAAAAACAATTTCAACAGAAAAAAGAGTTACACCCCCTCCAATTCTTGGAAACGTTTCCTTCAAAAATCAAGTGATACAACCAATGAAGATGCACGCACCTGAGGACCAATCAGAGCTCACCTTGTGATGTTTAGATGTGTATAATAGCAGACAAAAATCTGCAGAGACCACTTAGGACCTGAAGATGCTAGCTGCAGTTAATAGGTTTATTGTTACATAAGTATACCACAATTATATTTTTTCTATAACTTAAGAACAAGAAATTAATTAAACCACATATATCTATTTTATGCATTAAATTCAGGCAATCTGAGATCTTTTTGGTAATAAGGTTTTGAATGTGAAATCAAAATACTTCCATTTATTTTTATCTCATTATCTTTATCCAAAATAATAATTTAATGGTAATATATAAAGCACTAGGTATATCACCAAAGATGAATGTAAGTTCTTATGTGCACAGAAATAATTTTATTACTATACAAAACTATAAAACTCCCACTGTTGGGCATGACACTGAAGAGGGTGTCATGTACAGTGGCAGGAGATGTGATGCTCCCTTGATCATCTTTTCATGAAATCCTTGCGAACCATGCTAAGTAGACAAATAAGGAAACTGAAGTAGTAGAAATAGGATTTTGGAATGACAGGAAGTTGTACAGAGTAATGTTGAAGGATATATGTCTCATACAAAACTTATATATGACTTAGTCCATACAGGTTAGGGTAGCCAGCAGAGAATCAGAATTGACAATGTTAAGAAAAGGAGTTACATGGGACTGTGCTGTCTGCTCTCTCCTGAGCTTCTTTAACTTGTATGCAGAATAAATGATTTAATAAGCCCAGGAAATTCTGGATTCCAGGAATTGAGAGAGTAAGGAACTCATTATGTCAGTTAGATTGGCTGACAACAAGGTATTATTGACTCTTAGATTTCTGCAGAATTGGTAGGTAGGAGATTTCATACCATTTCTGCAGGAATGGTATGAAATCTCCATTTCTTTATTATGCTGTGTTCATTGGCCTTTTAGTCTAGAGTTTCACTGTAATTCCAGATAGTATTACTATGCCCTTTCAGGAAGGAATATGAGGTTAGATTTAAGGTGTTTTCAGGTGTGGGTGTGATGAAAATAGAAATGGTAGATTGGGCATTTAGGAAAATAAAGAAAGAAGTTCTGAGAATGATAATTGAGGAGAGGAAGTTATTGGAGGAAAGCTGAAAAAGGCAGTAAATATAAATGGAAGATATACTTGATGGTGATGGGATATTGAAGACTGTGGTAGAAGGTATGTTGGGTAAGCAAGTCAGAGGTAGGAAAATAATAGAAATAGTAAATAAATGTGTAAATATGAAGTATGAAAAATTTAAGAGGGGAAGACACTTTATCAAAAACATGCCTTCTTATGGAGGAACCTATACAATGCTTTAGATTTTTTTCATAGGTTGGTGTTGCTAACAAAAGAGACCAATCACCAGTTTTAAATATATTTTGTTCTTTGTCCCAAAAAAAGTAGTGCAATTTGTAGGCATCTGCTTTAGTGAAGCCCAAGGATAAATTACATTATCTTTGCTATCATAATTTAGATTTTAATGCAAAGGTTTAGAGAGTTCTGGTTATAGTCTTTACTCATCCATAAAGCACAACTAATAAGTAATAAAATTTTACCTTATTTGTGTTACTCCTGGATCCGTAACTTCTACTCTCAATTCACAATAAGGAGAGAAAGATCGGGGATTGATGAAATAAAACTGCCTCTGTGAAGTTACACCACCACAGCTATATTCAACTGTAATATAGGTTAAGGGAATTATTTTTATTTCAGGAAACATTAATATTATAGATGCCTATAAGAGATATTACCCCTGAACCTATTATAATTATTTATGGATTTTAACTTAGCATAAAACTTTACAATACAGTAAACAGTAAAACATTGATAGAAATGCAAAGGTAATCCATATAATGTAAGATAAATTTATGAATATTTCATTCTATATTATTATTAAAATAGATGTGTCTCATATGTAAATCTCATAAAGATTTTTTTCTATTTACTAAGAACATATTTTGCATTATTTATTTTACAACCACTCACAAACAGCACTAAGAGGCCAATTATAGTGGAAACCATAACATTTTTAATAACAATGACAAAACCCTCACACCCATGCCCCAGATGGAGATTGAAAAAGCCACCTAGTGGGGATTTGAACCCGAGACCTATGGGTTGGTAGATGAGGATGTTACCCATTGTGACTGAGGGTGGCATTATTAAATTTAAATAGTGGATATATGCAATACATGAATGAAAAAGGATTAAAATGATTTAAAGATATTTAATAGATTCTTAATATGTTAGTTTAGCTTTGGAGGCCATGGTACTCCAGTGGGTGGAGCGATTGGCTAGTTGGACAGTGATTAGCATAGTGGGTAGGCTGCTAATCTAAAAATTGGATAGCATTGTACTGATATGGATGATTCCTTTAGGAAATTTCCAGCTAAACAATGCACCCAAAATAAATAATATTATTTCTACTATAACTTTGAGAGAAACTATAGAACCTACTGGAAAGGAACTCCCTCCACCACTAACAATACATGAGATTTTAACACTCCATAAGCCATAGTAATAGATGAGCTCTATAGCTGACTTTCAACCAACATTCAGATTGATAGGTGTTGTTTTCAACTTTGGTCATTAGTAGTCATGTGTATCATTGTGATGTAGTATATTAATAAAATTCATCATATCAAAACATTTATCAAGTTTATTAACGTTTTGTAGTAGTTCCAAGTGAGAACCATCATAATGGTTATTTGGGAGGATTTAATTGTTTTCTGAATATTTAAGAAATGTATGTAGTCATCACAGCTGATTATAATTTTGACTGAAATTAGTGTACTAATTTTTCATTCAAGAAAGAACCAATTTGGCTGATGACAACTCTTTACCTTAAACTTTATGAATGAATAGTGTTGTATGAGGTTGTCTAGAAGCATATGAGAAATAGATCATAAGTGAATTGCACAAGAATACCAGCCCAGTTGAAGCTTTCAAGATCAATTTGGTAAATTTTATTATAATACAAATTATTACTTTAACTGCAAATAAAATCTCATTGCATTCAGTAATGCCTCTAGTCCTTTGGTTGACTGGCTAAATAGTGATTGTTCATGGGAAATTATATGTAACTTAAATAGACCTCCACCCACTTTGAGTGACCAATGCATTTTATCGATAATTAGATGCTTATCTCTCCAGACCATTCACGTATTAAATAATACTTTCTTTAATTTTTGCCCATTTACTCTGTTCTATGTACTCTAAAAATTCCTAAAAGACACAAACACAAAATCCCATTTTTTTAGCTGCTATGTTTAATTCTTTCATTTTCTTATTTCTTCTTAATTTCTTTTATGTTAGCACTTATTATTGTGTTTCATGCAGCTCTTTTATTCCTGTTTGATCTTTTCAACTATTTTCTCCTGTCCTCTTTTGATTACTCTGGCTTATATTTGTTTAAATTAGATATTGATATCCCTTTCTCCTATAGCATCTAATGCTTCTGCATTCTATAATCACAGAAGTATCTTCCTATAAATCTTCCCTTTTTTCACTGGCTGGGTTAGCCAAGTTAGCATGCTTGCCAGTTAATTTTTTTTTGTTTTAGCATAGTATAAACTAATGGTTGCAGGTTCGAGTCCCACTCATGGTGTTCTGTTTGTTAAAATGGGTGTTTTCAAGATGGGTCAAGATGGGTCAAGAGGTGCTAAAATACCATAGCCGTTCACTTAATTCACTTCAGACTTGTTATTAAAGTTTTGAGAATTGTAGAAAAACTTTTGGTGTATGAGTTTTTCCAACTATTTCTGTAATCTGATCTGAGGTTCTTGTAAATTGGAAAATAATTTTTGTTGACCAATCATTGAATTCAGAAGTAGCTCTCTTGTGAATAAGCTAACTACAAAATAATATCATATCATATAATATCACTTTAGCCATGCCTACATAATGTCTGGATAGTTAGGAGAAATGGATAAGATGATTTAATTATGAATATGTTACTCGACCATTACCACCATATGGTTTAATTTATCCATCATTAATGAAAATTAATGGTAGTAACTTCACCATAATGCACATTTTATTCATTACACCAACTTCTAATTTCTACCTTCTGAGTCAGCATAATTATGAATAAGTGTAGATAAAAAGATTACATTAACCCTATTATTGACAGTGGGCTTATCTATCAGTACTTGGAGTATATGCAAAAATTGTCACTGACTGATCTGTCAACCCCATTTTTTTAAATAACTCATTTTTCCTGAATTGTGTAGGAGAGAAAAAAATAAATAAAAATTTTACTTACTCAGTAAGTGTTTTGGCTGTAAATAAAAAAATTACTTCAACACATTGATATCGCTATATATTACTAATATTTCTATGAAAAAACACAAATTCCTAAAAAAATGCTGCTATTTTTCATATGGGTGATTTTGCCTAATTTTCTCCAGATAAATAAATAAATATCAAATATATCAGCTATATAGGCTGGCACTTAAGGATTAATATAAACTATTAAACTGCCAGGCATTTTTTATTTTAGTGGCAGAGTAAAATGAGGGTGGGTAGATATAGTACTAGGTACAAACTCTACTTGATGGATTATCAGAATGAAGCAGGTTCTTTTTAAGAAGGAATTAAATGCTTGAGTGAAGGACCCTCTTTTACAGAAAGTTTTCTTAGGAAATGAATTTAAGTATTTGATTTACCAAAAAAGATTTTAATCCAGCTACTACTACTACAGCATTTTTCTAGAAAGTATGAATCAAGGAAGTGTATCTACTAAGTCTATTGAAGTGAGATAGAAAGCAAGAACAAACTACTATTGTTTATAGATTGACATACAACTAAGATGAGGGTACTGGGATAATTTGGGGTAGTTCTAACACTAAATGAAAAGTTCCTGGAAGAAAACAAAATGTGATAAACAGTTATTATGTGACTTTGAACAAAGCAGTAATCCACCCTCAAGTAGAAATGGCTACAGAAGACATACTTACATTTACAACAAATTCCTGAGCCCATTGGGCAATAGCCTACATAAATGCCATTTTGACTCCAGCATGCATTTGCTCCCATGCAGACACCTCTGTTTCCATCCACTTCACATTGTCTTTGGCTTCTGTAATATGGCCTTCTTCGGGTATCTAAAATACATAGGGGAATCTCAAGAAATATTTTTGTTGATAGCATAGAACGAGCTCACATGTTGAATATCACACATGGATAAAATATGTTTAAGGTGTTTTTGATTGAATATCAGAATTTACTAACAATACAACCAACATAAGGAACAGTTAACCATATGGGTTACATAAATGGAATGTTTAGAATTGGAGAGGAAAAAAGGAAGGAGTAGGTAACCATGTACAGAATTATGAAGGCAAAGGATTGAGAAAGTAGAAGGAGAGGAATACCCCAAATTGGAAAAAAAACTAGAGCTAGAGAGAGAGAGTCCTTGGTAAATATATGCAAAAAAGAGTTAAAAGCCATGGAACATGGAAGAGATGTTTAGGATTATGGCGGAAGGAACAATTACCCATTAAGAACCAAATGACAGGGATGTGCTTACAATTCAATGGAATTAAATTATAATATATGCGATTCTTGGTGAATTACTATAAGGTTTATGGGAGAATTGGCCAGAAGAACATTATGGTCCCATGGGGTGGATTTTATGCAGAAGTAGTTGGGTCAGAAGTAAAATTAGGCAATTATTAATTAAAATAAAAAAAGTAGTCTGTCATGGGTAAATTGAAATGTGTATGATTTTATGCACCTCTATTGTATTAATAAAAAATCAACAATATAAACTTATCCTGGAGATTGAGGAAAAGGTAGCACTTAGTTTATAGCTAAACATAAAATCAGACTTTTTAACATGAGTGAGAAGAATACCCAAAATTCTCTTGAGGTTATGTGCACAGTAATAGAAAGGAGCATTATGAGATTATATTTCCTTATCAGTGATTTGAAATGAGATGACCTACCTTCACATATTAAAATGACCAAAGTTATTCAATAAAAAATATGCAGGATTTAGGGATGGACTGGAGGGATAGGGATTTATTTAGAACTCATAGCTGTCTCATACAGAAAAACAAGGGGTGAGGCATGAAGAATCCAAATGAGAAATAAAACAACAATAATGAGACAGTAATACTCGCTATGACCTGTCTATTTTAACTTGTACAAATATGAATTGTTTAGAGAAGTATTGAAGGGAAATGGAAGCCAATTAAGCTTTAATTCCTGTTTGAAGAATAGCTAGATAAACCGGGCATATCAGAAAATTATAAAGCTTAAATTATGCAAGGGCATCCTTAACACAGTGTATGGTCATATTTAGAAAAAGATAATAAAAAGGAATGCACCGAAAACAAAGAAACTTAATTATAATATTGAGAAGTGGGAAGAAAAAATTAAATGCCAAACTTAGGAGTACATAAATTAAAGTTTGTAGGATCCTTTACTTCACTCTAGGTTCTTTTAGCTTAAGGAAACTATTTTTTACTGAGTTTCCTAATGTAAAAAAATACATAAATAATAAAAATAAAATAATGGGTCATAAATTTGTTCGTAATATGCTGTATTTAGGTGCAATAAAATAAAATGGCGACTGAAAAAATTTCAAATGTGCACATGAGAATTTTTATAAATTTCATCAATAGTATTAGCAAGAACTCACATTAATGTAAGAAATGAGCAAAAAAATGTTCTGTACATTACACACAACAATAATGTACATTGTACATATCACACAACAATAATGGCCCCATGTCTCCTCAATCCTCTTCCCCAACCTCTACTGGCCATAGTGTATCAAGGAAAACTTCTGTATTTAATTTCACCTGATGATGTTACTGAAGTAACGAAACCGGTCGTAAAAATAAAAAAATATGTGGAAAAGGCAACGTGTTTTTTTCATCCTTTGTTGTACATTTTTTGTTTATTTTTTTGCTGGAAAGCGAAATTGCTTATTTCATGAACACTATCTCTCTCTTACCTGCTTCTGATTCGTTGTACACCATTTTTTCTACCGAGTCATTGTTACATAGGTTAGTGGTGCACGCTTGGTAATAAGCAGTGAAGTTTTCGTCAACTATGGTTCCATTCAGTCGTGGTGGGTCATCCTCACAGGAGCGCCTGAGATACTCCATGCCAACTAGAGTTGAGTAATGAAAGTTTTTGATCTAGTTATTGAATGGGTATTGTTATTCTTCAATTGAGTCGATGCATCTAGGCGAGTGAGTTGATTTGCATTTGTGAAAATGAAAAAAAAAGTTTTTTGGTGTTAAAATTTCTAATTCCTTTCCAAAGACTTGGGTCTCTCTCACCCGGTTGAATTCATAATCTGTCATCTTCAGACAACTCATGTCTTTGTTCAAATGAATCTGGAAGAAGTATGAAGTAAATAAATGAATAAATGTATTTTACGTCCAAGTGAAAATAATTTAACAGGTTGAGACTTAATCCCATATCTAAACCTTATCCAGAAGTTTAGTATTGTAATTAAGGGAGCTTAGTAGTTTAAAATTCCCTTTATCGAGCCTAGAACGGTTAGTAATGAAGCTCTGCCGAACCCGGAGCACTAAATTTGGACTAAACATTAGGCTCAACTTTCATTATGATTATCTTCTTTCAGTCCCATGGGGTATGCTTTCATTTGGTTATCATTATGGTTATCTTCATTATGATTATCTTCCGAATTTCTTGTATTTAATTATAAAACCCCGGAAAAAAGGCTTGAACTCACCTGAAAGTGTCTTGATGGTTAATTTAATATATTTCATCTCTATAATCGGGAAAATTAAACATTTTACTCAATAACACTAGTGCCTTGTAATTTGGCCTTAGTCTCCAGTCAGTGGACGAGTTTTTAAAATCAGGTAATATCACATTGATAACTTAAATTCATGTTTTTTACTAGATTTTTTAAAGTTGTGCTTCATCTCGCAATATTATTTAGTAATAATTTTAGTTTTAGATTATCTTATTTTCAACAATAAAACTAAAAGATGGGACACAAATGCATGTAGTAGCTAGTCAGGAAGTCCAGTCAAATAATAAGCAAATCAGTTGCAGCACTTATCAACGTTTGTTAGATTTAGAAATAATAAATTTAACAGTGAGCGGAAATCTGTTCACGAAGGTCTGCGGTGTTTCCTTTAGTCGAATTGTTAAAAATAAGTACAAAAAACACATTTATACTAATAAATATTTTTCGACAAACTTTTTGCATTTTGCGTGATTTTTTTACTTTTGAGATTGATATTTTGATGATATGGTTAATAATGATCCCCTTACAAACCTCCAGGTTTGGCGAATTCCACAAACTTAGTGACACAATACTTTTTGGAGCAGTTCACTTGAGTTACAGGGTTCGTCTCACAATTGTTGTCCGTCTCCCCCACAAAAGAGGAACAGGAGTAGCAGGTGAACCCTTTTGAAGTCCCGAATGCATGAAAATAAATTATGTCAAGTTAATGTTAAGAATCCCTTTGATGGTCCTTAATTTTTACTAATATTCGATTCCCACGAGTGGTTGGACAAACATATTAATTTCTTAAATTTCAACTGATGTTTTAGATATGCAGTTGGGATGAGAGTATTGGACGGCCCATGGTAAACATGCCGGATCTTTCAACTTGTTGAAATGCATTTGCTCCATATGAACTCTATCTCACGATCCAGCTCCTCAATTTCTCTGCCCCTAGTTATGATATCCAGTATTTATAGTTACTTCATCTACTTACCCTTCTAAAAAAAGTCCTCCATTAGATCGCATTCTTAAACATCCCAACACTCGTAATATCTTTTCTATGTCATTTTTATGAAGTTAGATTTGTTCTCAAATTCTCTTGTTCTTCCTTTACTTGAACACTTATATTCATGCAACTTATACTTAAAAAAAACTCATCTGTCTGCCTCGTTCAAAGTTCTGTGTTTACGCTGCAGGAACGTCAATAAAGTAAAATAAAAAAATTGAGAATTTGACATGGAAGAACTGTTCGATTTCGGATATTTTTCTATAAAAGGAAGTATATCCCAATTTGTCATTGTGTCAACCAAGGGTCATTTTCAATAGCTTCAAACATTAAATATACTGAGTTCAAGTTTAGCGCAAGCGGCGAAAAAAGACAGCTGTTAATATTTCACATTTACGTGACCGAAATTCAAAGAAGAGTCATTCATGAAAATAAGTCTTGACTGTTCCAGTTAGTCTTAGCTATTCCAAATTATTTTGTGTACTCTTTTGTGCTACCACACAGAATTATAAAGATTACATCTCAATCGGGACGCATTCAAAAGTAATCTATCATAGAGAGAAATGTGCTCTGATTACATGTTCCAACAAAACAGATTTTCCATATTTATGCTTATTTACGTGCAAATAAATTCTATATCATAAAGTGCTTTATTACTCACCATTCACAGGGAAAAGGATTTCTGCCAACAATATCAAAGTGAAAACGTATAAACTAAATGTTCTCATTTTGGAGCTAGATCACCACCAAAAATATTTTCTTACTTTACAAAGTTTATAGTTCCAGCTTTATATGCACCAAAAAGGTCTTCCTTATCACACGTGCTACTTATATACAATCTCTTTATCTCAATATGACATTCATTAAATGACTTTGTGACAAGGTCTTCGCCGAATCCATTAAAAATTTTATCTTACTTTATTTTTTTGTTTTTAGATTGTGCGTGCTCTCAGATATTTGTATCGTGATTGACAGCCTGTAGTTCTGTTCTAATTCCGTAATTTTCCCGAATTTTTTCTCTCTCTACGCTTCCATGACCAGGACAAGATATTTTCTCTTAAGCATCATGACAAAATTATAAAATTGTAAATTTACAGCTTTCATTTTGAAAATGGAATTTATAATTTTCTTAAATTATTCCGGTTCATGTAAGTTTTCATTAGTTTAAGGAAAATCTATATGTCAGTCCTATGATGATTATATATTTCGGTGTTCAGCATCAAGCTTAACTATTTCAGGAAACATTACCAAAGTTAAGAGAAAAAGTCATTGTGAACTGATTGAAGATATATCTAGCTAGTGTTTTAATAATTTGGCGTGGTAATCTGCTGAATAAAAATTGATTCATACACTTTAAATATAATCCGTGGCATAAGGACCTGGTAATTAATCTTCCAGGGAAATTTTAGGGATTCGTTGAATATCGAAGTTTCTCCTTCAGTTGTCTGATACTTCTATAGTTTGACGAAGTCTCACTGTTATTGCAGCCATTTTTCTCCGTTTAAAGTTGTCGATTCCATCTTCCAATGGGAAATACAAGTTGTTATTCACATTTCACTGTTTATTATGAATATTCTGGACTTCCTCTTGTCTCCTTTCTCACAATTCCTCCTTCTATCACAGTGTTAGGTAATTTGTGTCTTATTAAATGTGCAGTTAGTTTGACTTTTCTAGATTGGGTTGCCTAAAAAAACATTCTCTTCTCCTTTTTCGTCTTCCTGCGCTTGTTCATTCGTTTTATCATGACCCGACTTGTTTTTGTAATTCTCCTCCAAAACCCTATTTTTGCTACAATTAATCTAACTTTTGTTTTGCTCAAAGTCCATGCTTCAAAACTGTATGTGAGAACGTCCCACACGGACGTTTTAGAAAATATTTTCCTACAAGAAAAATCTTTTGAAACGTTCGCATGGAGTAAAGAGTCGAGTAGTATATTGAGATGCGATTGTTGACTAGCGGGGTACACATACTGTGCAATACTTGTTTGGCCATTTGGTATACTCCCTTACATCCACGAAATTTTTATTTTACTTGGGAATTTGCCTGTTGATGTTGTAGAATAATCTAATTGGCTCTATAAACGATTTTTCAAGTTTTATACTTGCTTGTTCATTGTATTGATCAGTCCTAATGACAATATTGCTTCTCTGGTTCTCTTTCTTTTAGCGATAAGCTATCCCTATCTTATGCATCGGTGTATCTTTGTTTTTAATCTGCTTTTTATGACATCGACAAAGTTTTTTGATGCATGGGATAGAAGTGAGATTGTTCCGTAGTTGGCGCACCGTCACTTGCATTTCCTTTATTGGGAATCGTTATGATCTTAATTTTCATCAAATCTAATGGGAGGGTTCCTTTCTCGCAACACTCAACATAAGGTAATTTTGTGCAGTTCATTAAGAGCTTGCATTCCAAGATTTTTAGTAGTTCTGCCGCCATCTAATCCATCCCTACATTTTTTTTGTCTTTGAGGCTTTTGAGTGATGCGTCGATCTCCACTCTATTAACTGGGGACTCTCGTAAATACTTCTCAAGGAAATCTTCAATTTATATATACGAGTATATATATATTCCTCTGCATCTTTCATACCCTCTCCTTGGTAAAGGCCTTCGATACACCTGGTGAATACATCTTTGTTTGAAAAAGTATGCTACCAACTTTATTTTTTTAATGTCATTTTTAAAATGTCAGTATAAAATGTAGTCTTGATGATAGAGTATACTTTTCCTAGTTTAGTATTGCAACGTCTTTTTCGAGCGCTGCACATTTCACTCTCACCTATTTCTCCTTCTCGTGTAAGATTATATCTCTCTTTAGGTCGCGAGAAATATGTGCCCAAAGAGGTGGGATCTAAATTATAAATAATATAAATAAAATTCTCCTTTTCTACTATATATTTTCTTGTTATTAAGTTTTTGAAGGTTCTATACCGTCGAAAATCATGTCTGCGAAAATAGCAACGAAAGGGTTAAACCTATTACGTTCCTCAGTTAAACTCAGTATTTCTTGGTTTCCTCAGTTCCAGTTTCTTTCTTCCCAGAGTGCTTTCCGCCAATTCCTGAATACAGTTCTTCATATATTCTCAGGTACCTTCCATGTTTCAGTCAGTTCTTTCCATTAAGTCCGTGGCTACTGCCTCTTTTTTTAGTTTTTCCAAGCACCTACTTTTACTTGTGCTTAATCTTTTTATTTGTTTATTTGGCTTGATATTGCACTTAGTTATTATATATGAATGGTCACTATCACATTGAAGTCCCGGATAACTATAGCACGCATGCTACAATTTAGCGTGACGTTTTATTTACCTCAGAAAGTCTCTCTAATGGGGTTTTATTCCTTCTGATTTGTTTTTATGATTTTTCTAGGCGCTTGTTATTATATTCTATTATATATATTTCAGATGATTTTTTCTCTTCTTCTTTAAATAGTTTAATCTTGTTATCCTAGGCTTATGAACGCAATGGAAACGATTGAAAGTATTTTAGAAAAAATAGCTGCAAGGAATAAGAATACTACTTACGCCTGAAGGATAGCAAACCAAAAACCACATAATTCCTCCCTCCCTGACTGGTCCCTGGCTTATTCCCTGACATGTGATTGTTTATTTACTTATTGGAGATTTGCTTTCATTTTGGAAATTTGGACGTGCTACTCGGGTGTTTCAGCAAATTTTATTCC
The DNA here is from genome assembly GCA_011762765.2 of Rhinocypha anisoptera. NCBI lineage: Eukaryota > Metazoa > Arthropoda > Insecta > Odonata > Chlorocyphidae > Rhinocypha > Rhinocypha anisoptera. The sequence continues at coordinate 15,178 of WURS02315510.1, forward strand.
TTCTTGAAGTAACATATCTTACTTTCCAATAACGCATCAAATATTATTTATATATATCATTATTAATATTATTTATATACGCCAGTGTTTGCCCGCGGTAATCCGTACATGAGGTTTTCCTAAGAATTCGTACAAGTCCTATTTGAAACCTTGAAAGCGGCATGTTTCTAATACGTGTTACCCATGGTCATCAGCGATTTGGCAGTGGCAACAAAAACATATTATGCTGCGGTGCTTGATTTAAGTGTCAGCATCTTGTGCATTTTTAGTGAACTCTGGTACCACAGTGGAGTATGATTCCCATTTTTAATGAGTTAGCCTCATCAGGACTTTATCTCGTAATTGCTTTAATAGGGAGAAAAATAATTTTAAAGTGTTGCAATGCCATCTTTATGCCCAAAATTAATATTCTTTCTGTTGAATATATGATATTCCACGAACGGATTGGCGAGAAGATTTCCATTTTAATTCTCTGTTGATGTTATGTTATGGGAATTCATTCATCAGCATCAGGACACTAATTTACTTATGCTTCGTACTGCGTTCCATTAAGATCTTTAAAAATGATAATAAAACGACTAAATATGCGAGGAAATGAATGAACTGGTTTCTTTCAATTATATCTGTATATAATTTTTTATTAATATCATCTTGAAGAAGGAAGCTAAAGTACTGAATCACTCAACATTAATTTTAAAAGTGATAGTTTAAGGTGAACTTGAAATATTTAGGTAGTTTTAATATGAAAATGAATAGTGAATTTGTTAGTTGCTAAAGCTAGCGTTATAAAGACACCTTATTGCAGAAACTGTGACTAAACACAGGTCGAAAAAGTTAGTAAACACTGTTTATAATAAGCAGTGTTCCGTAGTTCGTAAAATTGGTCTTTTAAAAAATATTGTCGAAGCAAGTTGAGCGATTAAGAAAGTTTCGGAAAATTGGTTGAAGGTGATTAATGAAATGATAAAGCAAGAAAGGTTTAGATATATTTTTGATGAAAAAAATTGGAGGAAACTTAAAAAACTTGGAGAAAATGGGCTAAGGTGCTGTTGAGGGGTAGCAGAGTGTTGAAGGCTGAGCTTGAAGTGGAGAAGTTGGGAAAGTTGAGAGGCATTTTACACGCTATGAAATCCAGTGAAAATTCGCAGAAGGTAACAGTGAAGCGGCATCAAGAGAATCGGAAGAGAAGACATGGTAATATATATGATAATTATTAAGGACTGTCTAGTATAACCCTAACTTGAATTTCCTAATCAAATAAAGTGAACTGAGAGTCACTCTTTCGGAGATGACCTCCCACCTTCATCAAACGGAGAATACTGTGAAGAGAGAGGTTGGGAAATGATAATAAGAAGCAAGGGGGATGTGCCTTTGAAATGAATGACTAAAGTAATTTTCTTTATGAGTCCAGAGGAAGTGGTCAACGAAATATACCAAAAAATTTTCTGAAAACGAATAAAGTTCTAAATATAACATATCTGAGATTACCTGGTTTTGAGTATGTTACAATGGTTATTTATTGACTTTATAATTGGTCCTCCTACGGGAAATTATATTACATTGACAGATAATATGGTTATGAAATCAATTTACAGAGAAAAGGAATTGTTTTCCCTGGAATTTGTTTATAAAGACTCGTTTTTAGTATATAAAATAGCTGAAACTAAGTTCTTAGTTATTAAGAAATAATAAATTCAATGGTCAGTATTATTAATAATTATTTAATTAATAATTATATTATAATACTGGCAATTGAAGTCATTCTATCTTAATATTAATGGCACTTTTCCACTTATTAAACGAAAAGTGCAATCTCTTTGTCATTAAAATGTTTTAATTTCACCACATCTCACCTAAGACTATATAATTTCTCTCTTAATATATCTATATGACCGAAACTCGAGGTCCCTCTCTATTTTATATAAACTGCTAATGTTTAAACCATTTTAGCCGTAACAAGAATCACGTACTCTCTTTAAGGGAAGCTATTTCGTTCCTCGTATTTTAGTTTATTTATCTTCATTGTATCTATTAATGCTCCATGACAAAATAAAATTCTCTGGCAGAGTTAAAATGCATTGCCTCAATGTGCAGTGGTGAGATTTTCACATAATTTGCGCCTAGAAAAATTACAACCAGATGTTCGGTATCATACATAGATATGGCTTGATCAACTTTATACGGTTCTGTCTAACATTGCATTCATCGACAAAAAGGGTCCCCACTCAATTAAAAACGGTTTAAAAGTATTTTCATTTACCATACTCTGCATAAAACCACGTTTCGCTTTGTAACACTTTGCTGACATTCCACCTTCGATGACAGCGTTAAATCATCAACATCGTTAACACGATTTCATTTATTTATCATGTATTCGATGTTTATTTTTACCCTTTCATGTCTCATGTGTGCAATTAAATATAGGTAGAAACATAAGCACTGAGTTACGTCAAACTCACCTTGATCATCACCGAGCGCTTTCCCTTCAGAAATTTTGCCAATTACCCTGGGTGATATTAAGGCAAGTACGATAAATGAAACACTCCAGATGAAAAACATTTTCGGACGCTCAAGGTTAGTATTCTGGAAAGGAATATAAAGTTGATTGTCATTGACATAGAAAATTGTATTGATTACTTTCCTTATTAAAGAGTAAACATTGCATTAATCACCGGATTATATAGTCAAAACATATCTTAAGTAATTCGGATAAATAAATTCCTTTGCGTAAAAACTTCAGGAACTAAATTCAGAAGATCTACCTCCAGTGACCATAAAGGAACATTGAATGAATGCACATATGAATCCAATCGGAACGATTTGTACGGCAGGGAACATAATTAACATAACTCGTTAAATAATAGAGGAGTAAGGAACCTCAATCATACAATTTCACTTATAAAAAAGGTCAATTCTCTAATTAATGATCTAGTGAATGTGACTTATCTCATTCAAGTTGTTTATTCTAGGTTAATGATCAACAAAATTGAATATTATTCTACAATTTATCGTAGCTTACGTTTAAGTATTACAGATTCAGGCTTGATGTAGTTGAAGGAACACACATTAAAGGGAGATGTAGCAGTTTTACACACAATAAATATTTATTCCGACGCGTCTTTCAATTCACTGAGTCATCATCAGGTTCAAGACAACAATCTGTTGTGTTCAACAATCGATTTTCAATCTGGTATTGAACCTAATGATGACCCAGAGAGTCGAAACGCGAGTCGGAATAAATATTTATTTTGTGGAAAAGTGCTACATCTTCTTTTAATATGCAGCTTATGTTGCTAATTATTTTAAAATTGGAGTGCGTAATTTTTGAAATTTTAATTTCCTTCTGGTTCTTTGAGGCTGATAGAAATTAATAATAAATAACGAAATGTAGGATGGAATTTAGCAACAGTACAAAAAAGTGTTAGCAATAAACCTTATAAACCTAAAGAAATTCTGCTAGAGAAAGAGTAACCCTGCAATTTCCACTTAAGAATTTTTTATCGTCCACAACCGTCTCAACGTCATCAGGTGGTCGTGGATAAATTTTTAAGTGGACATTGCAATGTTATTATTTCTCTTACCATAAAAGATGTCCACATAGTTACGCCTGAGACCGTTTCTTACTAAAGAAATATCGCTTAAATATATCTCAGTAACGATTTTCGTCTATGTGTCAAGTTAATTAGTAATTAGTCTAATAATTTAGTTAATTTATTATCTAGTTCTTTCTTATCACAACTTTTAATTACTTAATCAAAACTTATTAGAATGATGTAAAATTGTATTTAGTAGAATAGAGCTATGGCTATGTGAGAAATCTCTCATTGGTGTATATTTGTAAAACTGGATAAACATATATGATATGGTATTACAACTTGAGGAAATTTTGGGAATGGGATATTAATAGAAAGCATATCACAACAATGTACATACGTCGCTATTCTTCGTTGTCACTTATCGGAAGAGATGCCGATCCAACTTTAGGAGAGGCCACACGTTAATGGCAGCTTATATTAATCCACAAGCCTTAAGCACGAAATGAAACGTTTGCGCAATCCAATCAGCCACCGCCGTTCATTGCGAAAAGATGATCTGGATTTTGCTTGTTGGTTACCTATGCTCACTATACCAGCTGAGCATAGACAAGCGCAGTTGCCGAGAGAGACGCAATTGTTCTTTCAAATGATACAATTCCCATTCGCAGCCTAAGGATATCGCGGAATAAAACCACACGGATAAATGAATGTCTAGAACCTGCTAATTTGCGAGTGAGTTACGAAATGGCTAAACTTTGAGTCATGTCTTGATCAAAAGGAATGATCACTTAACAAACTTTCACTTACTGTTAATCCTTGACAGGCGTCGCACACAATTGTGATTTACGTATAAAATTAAACCCCTTTATGTATCTGTAAGCGTGGTATTCCTATCCTTTACTAAATGGGATGGAAGTTTCATTTCTCCTGTAGTTGTCATGAATAATATGCTATATACAAAATTAAAAGGTAATATTTCCAATTCTTAAGGATAATATGAGTGCCTCATAAAAATTTTATTGCGTAAGTTTTAACTAATTATGAATGAATAGAAAATTTTGGTGTTTTTATAGTAAACCTTTGTATTAGGAAGATTTTTCTCGTTTCATTGTATTGTGAAATACATGAGATAGTTGATTACTTATTAGATCTGGCTATTGAACTGTTCCAGTTATTCCAAAGGGTGAAGTGTTATATAAAACAATGTGGCAGCTGTGGCTACTTAGCATTACATGCAATATAAATGAAACATTCTTTACGAAAATAGTAGCAACCTATTCTCTTGCGTGATTGTAAAATTGTATGGCAATAGACGCAGCATTTTGAAAATAAATATGTTTTCAGTGCATCGTTACAGTAAAAAAAGTAATTTATAAAACCATGGTTACATGTAAGAGACCTTGTGGTTCATTGTAAACATTCGATTTTTATTCCAGCAAAGCGAAGCATTCAGGAAGCGAACCGAAAGCAATCAGAATGCATACTGTCTTGGATTTCTAATACAGGTCTCGATGTGTTCCGAGTGACTCAAGCAGCAAGTAAACAGATATGCTGCCCGAAGCGACCTCCACCTGTCAGTCGCTTCAATTTCATAGCCATCTGCGAGTCACAGATTGAATAGACTCATGAATGAAGTCTCTTCGCACCGCACGCACCTTCATGTCTGTTCCTAAAATTGAACGCAATTTATCCATCTGCACTCGCCTACTTCTAATAACCCTCAAAGAGTGTTTTCCTATTCTTTGCAATCTTGTCACTAGTTTTGTCTACTCCTTTTTTACAATTTGTATCCGAGTCATTTTTTGCATGGATTACCATTAGTTAGTTATTTAGAGGAAAATTCACGGCTAATTACAACACGAGACCTTCATCATCAACCATCCATTGTGCTACTTTTACTAGTTTATTCCATAATTGAAGAATTTGAAGATTTTTTCCTTTTTCATGTTCAAAATTTACCATTTTTCTGCTTTTTCCTTTGATGATTTGCATTTTCCTTTTCTACAAAGCAATCCAAGGTAATCTTCCACTTAGGCCTTGTGCTCTTATGTCACATAAGTTTTTGGCTATTTGACTTCACCAATCATTAATTTTATTCGAACCAAAAAAACTTAAAAATCACATTTCATTACCGGAAAATGAATTTTTCCTTCACCTCCAGCTGAAGGGAGGTTCTACTAAAAGGGTAACGACGAACAAGTGGACCCATTCACTTACCTGGCAAGCAGCAGAACATATGATTAAAACTTATAGGATGCACCAATAATAGGATTTCAAGCTTAGCAGGAGGCAATGGTAAAGTTTCAATTACTGGAGAAGGTAGCAGATATAAATAAGCAAGAAACGTGTCAAAATGTTCACTTCCACTGTGAGACTATCCGCAATTGTAAATTTTCTATACTGAATGTGCGCAATTGTACCAAAGAACAATCAGAATATTGAGGAAAATCGGGGTGTGAAAAGCTGTTGCTATAGCATTCTGGCGTAGAGTTTTGTAAACGGAGAACGGAAAGTGAATGAGAAAAGGGAAGATAAGAGAGTGGACCTTTGTTTTGATCCGAACTGAGGGAATTTATTTAGTACACTGACTCCAAGAGGAGAACTCAGATACTAAAACAAAGGTCAACTCAAGAGGAATATAATTAGGGAGAGAAACACAAACAAACGTAAGAGAATTGCCTCAGGAAAAGGAACAGTGGATGCTTCAGTCGACCATTTTTCTGGTTGAATGAATGATAGTCTGCCGTAGTGGGCATTTAAAAGTGTCTGAGTGGCCCTTCGCTGGAAATTAGCTGTGTGTTATTATCAGTGCACTTTATTATCAACATGAAGAGAAATACATTGCGTGGATCTCTTAACTGTGAGCATTTGAAAACGAATGTTCGATAATGTATCGTTGCTATCTGATAAACCTAAAAAAATACCCAGTTATGTGAGATGCCTGTTTTACACAGGTAACTCGTATAAAAAATCTTCTCTTTTGTTAAAACATTACCATTTTTACTGAATCAACAACAAATTGGACAGCAAGATTATGTACCATATACAATTCATAATCACATCATATCACCACAACATCCGTCATCCCTTGACATCATAACATCCTCTTTCGCTTTCACTGTAGTTAATTTTAAATCCTATTTCTTCTCCTAAATCTACGTCATCAGATACTGCATCTGACCTGAAGAACACAATTAGAGGTCCAGGCGAATTAGCTGAAAATAAACAAGTAAAATTTTAATGAAATATGAGGAGTATGTTTTTCTATGTAGGACATTCGAGGAAGAAAGTTGAAAATGACTTAAGGAAAGTGTGCACCGTTGCGAAATATAATAATTTCAAAATCTTGAGAAGAGAAAAGATTAGGTAAGGCTCAATGGATCCCAATGGCACTCAAATGTAAGCTGGAGTTTTATTTGAAAATTTGAGTATTATCGATTTATTTTACGGAATTATTTATCCTGGAACGGATCACAGTGAGTCATACTTACTTGAAACAGAATTATTTTGTAGTGAATCGCCGCAGAAAATAGAATCATATATCGTTTCTCCTGCTTGGGCATCTGGTATGAAAAAGTAATCTCTGGAGTTGGGCATACTGGGATCGACAGTAGCCATGTTACAACCTCGATGCCCATAGGGAGCCTGGAGGTCGTTGGCAGCAATTTGGAAACGGATGGGATGAAACTGCATGCTGCAGATGCCACTATTTCTTTTGAAGCAAATGGCGTAATTCAGTAAATCAGTATAATGGCCTGCTCCATTGTTGAAGTTGAAGCTTTCGAATGTCCCCGAAGGACCGCTGTAGTACTGCAGACATCCAGCTGGAGCTATTTAAAAGAGAGTAACTGCACTCAAATGAACCACATAGGTAAAACACTTATGATAGCAAATTTCCATTTCCGAAATAATATTTTAACATGAGAATTATGAAGCAATGAATGTACTGAATATAATTTGATCAAATTTTTATTTGATTTTTAGTATTCAGTTAATTAAATAAAATATTTGAACTCACGGAGATTTATTTTTCATGCTTCTTTGCTTTTAAGATTTTGATTTATCTCTTAATTAGCTGTAAGGGATAGAAACACGCTCCGAAAACGAAGGGTGATGGATTGATTGGCCTTAGCTTATTTAACAATGTGGCACCTCAAACCTTTCTCTGTCTCAAATTAATTGGAACTCCCTCTGGTGGGAAGATTGGGATACCATTTCTTTACATTTTTTATAATTATTATGATTAGGTTTACACATCTCTAAATCTGTGTCGTAGTAACCCATTGAAATTAGCATAGCGATTTAAGGGTGGATGGTTAAAATAGAAGATAAAAGCCGTATCTATTAACTGGCATGTGAGTCACTCACTTATTATCAATTACTTTAATATGAATAAGAGAGAAGGAAAATGAGTTCAAGAGTGCTTGGACATCTTAAATCCTCAATATTCCTGCCGTATGCTTCTTAAAGTGTACCAAATTGAACATTCATGAAAATTTTGAAAGTCCGAGGTTCAAAAATCTGATGCTTCAAGATGAAGCATCAACCACACGCACTTTTGAATGGTTTGATTGCAATGAATGCTAAATTTTACATGACTACACCTCTTTCCGACCTTCTCCCTATCTCCACTAACCACTCTTTAGCTCTCGTAAAAAAAATTGAAACGCAGGACATTAGAAAAACCAACTTTTGCATTTTCAAAGCGGTAATCATATATTTATAATTTTGATAGAGGAGCAAATAAATGTACAAGGAATCTGAAATAGAGCAAATTGTTAACTAATAATTTGGTTAAGGAACTGTAGATCTTGGCATCACTTTTCTTTTTCCTGTTAGTGTGAATAACAGTTTTAGGGTGCAATTTCAATTTTAAAGTTGTGTGTCAGATGTTAAAATACTCTTGCATTTAATGTTTCGTATTCAGTGGGAATGAAATTACTCAAATTATCACTTAGTGCTCAAACTCACATTTTTAGTGTTTCAAAATGCTTTTTATGGTCGGTTGTCAAGGAAACTTCCTGCCCATTTTGAAGTTCTAAGCAACGGTATTGCAAATTTTAACAATTATAACGACAAATGTTAATATATTTCATCGCTATACATATCACTTGAACATCCTCTTACCACCACTGAAAACTTAATACTAATTTTTTTTCATTCGTAAACTATTAATTATATTGTAATGCGTCATATTATATTGAGATGGAAGGAAACCCAATTTATGTTGAACTTTTACGTCCAGCCTTTATTATCACTAATGCCCAGGAAAAACGACGACAACTTTATCTTAATTAGCTGAATTATTAATAATGATTACGATAACTCATTCGAAAAGACTAATGACTTACATCTTCCAATCTACTTACCACAGATATCTTCATTAATCGACTCCATACAGTCTATTTGGGTTACTTTTATCTTCCAAGATGGTTGTATTAGCCCTGGAGTGTTAATTTCACGATCAGCGAGATTGAATATTAGCTGAACTATCGAAGGGCCCGAAGCAGAATTCACTGGTATATAAACTGAAAATATAAAATAGTCAAATAGTAATAAAGATCCAACAGTAAGCTGAAAACCTGTTCTTCCTACTGGGCGATTTAAATTTTTAGAAGTGATTCACGGAAAATTCACGGAATATGAATGACAAGCAATTGTAACATTCAGTTTCAAAACATAGTTTTCAATTATAGTTAAGAAGCTCACTGTGTTGTCCAGTGTTTTCCCCGCAAAGATTTGAGACTCCGAAATTTTTCGACGGCCCAACAGAGGACGATGATACAGTAAAGCTGTCTGTTTCGCAGGTATATGCAGGATACTGATCACTAGATGGGTTGTATTTCAATCTCGTCGGTTGCTCCAAGGAAAAGCTTTCGAAGTCCAGTCTGAAGGAAAATTTTTGGTTGCATTAATGAAAATCATGAAAACCTCTGCGATACCAGTTTCAATACGTACTAATTTATAAGTAAATAGAATTTAATAGAGAATTTAGATAAAATTTTTATTTGTTTTATTATCATCCAGAAGACATGAGATTTAAAAAATTGTTGGAGGGTGTTTTGCAAAATGAAAACGTGGTCAGGTAAATTTATTGAGTCATAATATAATTATTGCATTTAACAGATAGAAATAAAAAAAGGTAGAAATTATGAATAGGAGACTCATTCCGATCTTTACCATTTGGATTCAACTCAATGATGAAGACTGTGAATCGAGAAAATTGCCTGTTATATATTAGCTATCTCATTATGATTAACAAAAATTAACACATTGACAACGTGTCATTGTTATAATAGGATTTTACACTGTTAATATACGTTTTGATAATTCTAAATATACTCTTTACTGTTACTCTTCGAGCAAAGTTCACTGTGGAGGCCGTCACTTGGTGGAAATCCATGATAGAATAATGGTTTTTTTAAAATAACTCTTATATTTCCACAAAAGAGTTATATAAGAGTTATTTTAAAAGAGTTATTTTTAAGATAAAGAGTTATAGTTAAAATAAGAGTTATTTTTTAAAAACCATCGTTACTCTTCGAGGTTTATCCCCTGTTTAAAAAGCTATCAATTACTGGGTATATAGACTACTGCTGGTGGCATTTACTCCTCTATAACTGTTGATAAAATTTGCAAAAGTATTACAAAATATTAAAGGAAAATGCGTCATTACTTAACTTATCACCAACGAATGCGAGGAATAAGGCTTGTATAATCGCATTACAAAGAATCTCTTAGATTATAACATCATGATATAAAACGGAATAAAAATTTTGAGATCCACAGGAGATATATTCACCATTCAAACGATTTCGCTAAAGTGGAGGGTTTTCAGTAATATAATCCTGAATAATACGATTCTTGACTATATTTTATCCATTGAAGATTATACATATTTCTGAAGAATAATACTCCTGAAGATGCTATAGTGTCGTGAAACCGATTGAATAACAAATATATCTCTCCTGGACCGCCAAGTTTTTGGCTGGCCTAATGGGCCTTGGTATGTGGCCTTGGTAGAGGATATGTTGCAAAAGAGTAACATTCCCTTCATATTTAGTGTTATTATCTTCGGAGAAGAGGCTATATTCCTTGAGGATGATTGTACGACACTGTTATTTTTACACTTACCTAGATTGTGGGACTCTAATGAGGCAGTTTTAATTTTGTAATTAGATAGAGTGCAACTTAGAGCAGATAGATTTGTATTAGACTGTTCTAGATCGAAGTAGCAGTGTAACGATGTTACTGGAAGAATACATTTGGAAGTCACTCGTTGAGTTAGGCTTAAATACGGGTTAAATTTACTGGGAATATTTCTGGAAGATCACTTAAGCGAAGAGGTTAAGGACATTACATCCCTGTATAACACGGTTTATCAGATCACATACGTCAAAAAAGAGAGATTGTAAAACGGATGGATTTAAAAATGTCATTTTTTCTTCGTATGGTTGAAAAAAGGGGGAGATTTGGAAAGGGGAATGTTTACGATATTCTTGTATATTCCATAATCTTGCAAGCATGTGAATTATAGAGTTTAACATTGTTCCTTCATCATATTAATATTGTTCTATTGCCGAGTGTTTTTATTCAAGTGGTTTCTTGCTTGGTGAATCGTGCAGAAGGTATGCACGTGACACTGTATCCCTGGACTCTCCCCCTGCCTATGAGACGGCCTGCATGGTATTTTAGTAGATGTGCGAACTTAAAGACCGTCCCACGTACCTTCACTATACGGGGATAATTCCCACTGCTCACCGCGCTACTGATATGTTATAAATATAGCATGAAAATATCCCTCTTTAGTCCTTGCCCTCTCCTCCAGTTTTTCTTCAGAATCGGGATTAAAATGAAATGAAATGAAATTGAGCCCGTAGAAGTCTTTTGGCCATATTCCTCACTTATAAATCTTTTTCACAATAAATAAATATATCTTCATTTATCCTTTTCCTAAACTTTCTTGCAAATCTACTGGAATATTTACTCCTGGAATTCCCTCTTACATTACTTTCATTATGCGAAGTCGTTTTTTACGTAGCCATATAAGATACAGGGACCTAATGTATTCTCATTGCCTTTATTATCCCTTTCTAAATTGAAATATGTAATCTAACCTTTACCGTAGAGTTTCTACACGTATTCTTTTTCGTTTCCCAAGCTTCTAATTCTCCAAATGTCTTTTCTCACTAATCCATCGTTTTATAAGTAATTCCATATACATTGTCTATTATTTTTCCCTAAAGTACCCACTACTCAAGAGTTGGGGTAAATCAATAAGTCATCCTCGGAGGAGGAAGATTTCAAAATAAAATAGAAACCGACACACGAATTGGACCATTGGAAAAAATGAGCGATGTTTTTCACGTGAATAATAATTTGAAGGAAAAGATAATGGATATAATTCCTTTCATGGTACGCGGCATCAAATAGTCCCGTTTGATAACTGAAAGAATGATATCGCTCCATCAGTTGCGATGGAATCAAAAGACGAAGCAGGGGTATAGAGGAAGTGCAATTAAGATGTTTTCCCAAGGAAAGAAAGAAAAAATTACATTACAGACGAACCTCATCCTCCTAATTCATCTTCTTCATTCATCTGTCAATCGTGATCTACATACGATATTTAAAGGTTCTTTCACGTTTTCCAAGCTCTGAGGATGATGACCCTACTGCTGTGCCTTAGGGTTTCTTCATAATATCAGTAGCCGTTCAAACTAAGTAACTAATTTCCTAAGTACACTAACACATTTATTTAACATGTTACAAGTTACATGCTCCTTACTTTGTTGTAGTAAATACTCGTAATATACCCTTATAAATATCATAATATCAGGCGAGATAGTGGAAGGAATACAAGACGTATGATTAAAAAAAGAAGTTTTCTACAAAAGAAGATAATTACGCACAAACCCTTATCTTTTCCCCTGAACTTTCAAGTTTCTAAACAAAACAATATTTCCATAATTTTTTTATTAATCGCTTGCTCATAGCTTTACTAAAGTCAGCCATTTATTTCCCTTCGTATTTGCTTCTACTTCTATTCACTGCTGCAGAATTAGTTTCAGTACACTTTTGCAATCAGACTACCAACTATGGAGTACACTCCAATTTTCTGCATAAATTCCATTGAAATTGGCCACTTTATCCTTTAGAATGCCCAATTTAAATCTTGCTCTAAGCAAACCATCATTATTGAGTACCATATTTCGTTCTTTTAATGTCTATATGCCTAATATTCCACCAGTCCTCCAATTTCGAAATCCGAGCTGGTTCACCTAGGTTGCCTTTTCCCATTCTTAAATTAACGTTGCCTTCGCTGTTTGAAATTTCACTTTCATGTTCCTATACACCTAAGACCTACTGGTCAATCCTCTTCAGATCAAATTCCTTCCTTTTTGAATGCTGCGAGTGGACGTATAATAGTTCTTGCTTTCATGCTTACAAAATTCTTTGGTAACACTGCATAAGATTTGATTCATGTCCTTTTTTCACAGGTAAAGACCAAATTGCGTTTCTATTACAGGGAAATAGTGCCCTAAGTAGCGTTTAATGAAGCGCGCTCATAGCAGCATTTCAGTTTATAGTGTGCGTCGACTGCTTTGGTCATTTTGCACCTCTTTCATTCCAAGATAAAACCAATTTAAACAACACAACAACCATGCCCTGGGCGGGACTCGAACTTGGGACCTTTTGGCTTAGCCTCAACTCACCAGGCCAACCCGGTTGGCAAGCGCACACATTTAATTTGTTGACGTCACATTGAAAGCAGCCACTAAAGGTAAGATTTTATTTCGTGCTTCCTAAATATGGGCCCAAAATTGTCCTCACATTAATAGTATATTCCTGTATTTCCCGAAATAATATGTGCCCCTACGTCTTTTTGGTGTTTTCGCCGTTTTTCTCTGTTGTCTTTAACATTTTTCTTAGAAAAAATCCCATTTCTCCCCGAGGACCTGCGAAAGTAATTCAAATTATTTGGAATATTCCGGAAAGTTTCCAGTCATACCAATTAGGAGTCCTTCTTGATAGAGGAAAAAGGAAACAGCAGTTCCCCAGAGCAGTGATTTATTAACAAAAAGTTAATCATAAATATGTGTTAATAATTTAATGATAATAGAATTGTTCTTTTCCTTATCTGTTATAATTATCTTTATACAATTGAAAACAGAAAAATTAGTTGAAATTTATCCTGTATTGGAGGTAGTCAAAGATGCAAATACTCCATTTCAGGGCATAAATATACTGTAGTATAATTGTTTTTTAATACATATGCTTACCATAACTCAAAAAATAAAAAAACCTCTTGTTAATTATATGTTTAAATGATGCGGATACATTTTTAAAGTTAATAATTTTAAAGTTAAAGCAATGTGATGCTTCATTCACGCGCTCGTGTATTTTTGGTATTCAGTATTCACAATTATTTTATAAGTACAATATAGCATTGGCAACAACTTAATCGATGGTTTAGATTATTAATATGATTGTATTTTACGACACCGTGTCTAAAAGTACGCAATTCCTTAGATTGTTAATTTACAGAGAGTACTGAGGATAACATTACCGTTGTATTTTAGTCCCATAGCCAGAATTGTTCCCCATCTCCAGTTCTCTTTACCAAGAGGCGTGATACCTCTTGTCAATGAATATCAATTATTCCTTAAAATTGCCCTTCCTTGGATCCAAAATTAAATTTAATCAACTTTGGTCTACCTACGATCAATAGTGATCCAATAATCTCGACAACACAAGCATACTTACCTCAGTTGAGAAACTTTAGGATCCTCCACGTATACTACCAAGGAGCACCTGGTCTCGAGATTAGTTGGGTTGACGAAATAAGAAACTCTGTCAAAAGTCCCTCTTCCACAAGAGTACGTTCCTGATGACAAAAATGATAAAAAGATTTATATCATTTTCAGGAAATTTTTAAAAATTTAAAAGTGATGCCATAGCTACAAACGAAAAGGCATACTATATCAAAGTTCTCCCTGCATATTTACGTCAGGCCATATAGCTAGAAAATCCGTATGATCATGTTACTTCTAATGCTTCATTTTTTAAAAAATCATTAATTTATGGTGTTACGTCAAGGCACGGGATCTCAAGATAAAAACCATTGCCGCCAGGGACAACGGGCCCGAAATAAAAACATACAACACCACAAAGAACAACTATTGTTAAAAAAAGTCAAGTAATTGAAAACATTCATATTTTATAAAATATTCTCGTGGTGCAAAGCATGACTCGGGGAGCGATACAAGTCATTCAAAATTGGTAGACCATAACGAAAAAATGGAGTTCACCGTTTGGAAACCACTGTATTTTACGCACACCCGTGACGGAAATACCAAGTTGTCTCGTTGAAGATTTCCGTTCTCCATCCCTCTCCCAAGATCCCTCCCGTTGAGAATAGTCACCTGCGACTGGTGACGGATCCGTATGCAAACTATCTTACTTACCAACGTCGTTGTTACCGTGATGGTGATGATGATGGTGGCTGTCGTGATCATGATGATGACGATCTCCAATGTTTTCATATTGGCGAAACACTCGTGTCTCATTGGTCAGTGGGAATTCTCTGCTCTGCACATGATGTATAAGCAGTGCCACTAACACAGCTATCAAAAAACGCCATGCTGAAGGTATTCCCATGATCTGTGAAAATAAAAGTGATAAATCTGGTGTGCGATTTCACAAAAAAATTTAATATTTCATAAACAAAGGTGGAAAAAAACACCTTTCCCTTTCCACATAAAATTTGAATGCCTTTTCCACACCTCCATTTTATGTGGAAAAGGCAACGTGTTATTTTTTCAACCTTTAAATAAGAACCTCCACAAATTAGGGCCAAAACAGTGTACGTTATTCATTAAACGTTTTTCTAAAAGTTGACATTGATTAAAAATGTTTTTGTTTTTTCGTATTTTCAGGTTCATGTCTCTCGTTCTTCTTCATTTCATTATTTCTGAGTTTAAAGGAATATTAATTTTCCTTTTCGGTCTATAAAACACCTTTTTATTTATTTTCTCTATCCTTCTCTGCCCTTATATATTTCCTTTGCCTAATGAATTTCGATTTAAATGTGCTTTTAACGGGATACACGAGTTTTGATAGCTAATATATAATATTCCTAATGCTGATATCTGAATGTTTATATTGGCTCCGTATTCTTTTTCTCATCCAATCTACCCGTTATTCATGCCATCTATATTTTATAAAACAAAAGCTTCCTTAATAACTCAAAACTAATGTCATTAGTATATATTGACACATTGCCGCTCGCATTGACAACGATGCACAATATCAGCGTTGGCTATATCAGCGTCGCTGGGTTTTCATTTTCAGAAAACATAAACTTGGATATGAAATATAGTGAGAATTTAGGTTTTGAGTGAAATTAGTAAATAGAAGTACGTGAAAAATAGAAAAAGTTTCCTGCATGGTAAAAGAATGTAGAACTCTAATCCTGAAAAGCAGTGATTGAAAATGGGAAGGTGTAATGAAGCGTGACTCAGGATAGAAAATTAAATGCCAAAGCAGAGAGAATATAACTAAGCAGCTGTTGGTGTGGGGAATATACTCTCCGATCAACATCAACAATGAAGATACAGGTGGAATTTGATTGGGTGCAGAGTGACTTACTTTTCGGCTACATATTCATGAAACATTACGTAACGGTCAAGTAAGCCAGTTGAAGGATTCCGGCGCGGATATGTGGCCATTAGTGGTAACTAGCTTTAAGGTACAAGAAGATAAAAAAGGATGGAATTATCAATTTAAAAATGTAGAAAGAAACAGGAGAAAAAATATATAACGCTGCACAACTTAAATAATTAATTTGAACTCCTTCTGAATTACGATTATGTGAAACCAGTGGAAATTTTCCCAAGGCCAATTTATTGAATTAATTTATTGAATGACTTATTGATCTACTCAATCGCTCCATTTTAGGACATTTTTCTGGTAATTGCCATGTTTCAAAGTGGAAATAAAGGTGATCCCGAGATGTCACAGACCCATTTCATTAAAAAAATCTGGAAACGTACACTTGCATCACTTTTCACAATCAATCACCATGATTTTGTCAACCTTATATATTCTCGCTTGAATTGAGTGAGGTTTAGAACAGGATTTAGTCATTAACTTCATATAAACAAAGGAATAGATACAATATTCTTCCATTTCAAAAAATAATCCAAATTAATATTTGAATTGTTATTTCCTAACAGAGATCGATTCGGCAAATGGAAAATAACAGGAAACTATGAACTCATATGAATGCCAGGTAATTAGCTAAATTGAAAATAAGATGGTAAATCAAAAAAATGTTTAGATATAAAAATATGACTTATAGCGTTTGCATACATTTAAGATGGAGATCTCTGGAAAAAAGAAATAAGTAACGTACAGTAAGCAACTGAAGTAAATTAGGAGAACTAAAGGGTAAGCTATATATTATTAAATAGGAGCTAAGCACTCTTGGAAACATTTACTTCGTAATTAAAAATGAGGTCTTATAGTTAACTTATAGTTAGTCTTAGTTATAGGCACACTGTAAAATAAACCGACAATACTTACTGCTCTCCTGAAATATGGAAAAATATGTGATTAATGTTCACTTGTCAGTTCACGCTAGGTCCAACTTCATGAGGGAAATTTCTGTAACTATATTGGTACGGCTTGATACATAAAGTCCTACTTATATTTACCCGCTTCCCAGTGTTGCAATTATATCTTTGACGCGATTTCTCCACCCATAGATTGCTTCAATGACTAGCCTTTAGGCAAGACGTTGATAATGTAACCAAATTTGTGTGAAAAAGATTGAATTCATTGCTCTTCCATGGAAAAAGTCTATCTCGAATTCACCTGAAAACATTAAGAAAAGCGAACCGCCGCAAAGGATTGATAAGGCAATATTCGCAATCGAGTGACGCACGAGGTGAGTAAACTAAAACACCGCCTGCAAAGGCAGGGCGGCATCCATGGGCAATCACTCCCATTTCCTGTAAAACACTTTACCACAAGCATGACGAAATTAAATGCAAGTAAATCGAAAGATTATTTTTTATACATTATAAATCGTGAGGTAATATATTTTTAAATCTTCGTCGAAATCCGAAAAATTAATTTATATAATATTCCTTTTACCAATTTTTTTTGTGATCATTTGTTTGAAATAACTCCAAACACTAACTAAATTCTCAAACAGTTGCATGGCCTCTAAAATTTTTTCTGGAAGAGTATATTTTTTTCTAATATTCTGCAATTTAACATTCGTTGCTAAACTTTAAGGAAACCCCGAATAGATACGTATTGTGGTAGTGGTCGCATATGAGAACATATTCAAGTAATAGTTGAAGAATTCGCACCCGAATTTCAAAAGTAAAATTATAATGCCCTTCCGCTGAATTCCTCACGAGCTTTCACTCTCGCGATTTGCGTGTAACGGAATAACTGCGGAAAGTGTTTTACAGGATTCACTTTGTGGAAATCATTAATATTTAAATAAAAATACTTTGGTTTTCCATATAAACATTCCTGTGGAAAAACAAAGTGTATACAATGGTGAAATATTTATTATTCAGATAATTCTTATATTGTTTTTGAAGACAGAAGAATGGGAGAATCAGTCCCAATCAACTTCCACCTAAGGTATCTTTGGCCTTAATATCGTAACTACTAATGGTTCGCCAAGCTCAATAACACATTGGGAACATAACTTCTCGTCATTCTTCTCAATTTCGACTGTTCTGATGTTACTTCAAACATTACTAGAATCTCTTTTCTGATTGATTTTGGGGCATTAATGGTACCTCATCTTTAGTATTATTACTTGCAACAACAGTAAAAACGAATAAATTACTCCATTAGAATATTGCGGTGACAAACTGGAACCGCTGCTCGAATTAAGGTCATGTTAGGACCTCATTTGAGGCCATATCACTTACCTGGTAATTTACGAATGTATATAATATTTTCAATTAAAATAATTTCTATTGTTTAATAACTTTTATGCTTTCCTTAGAAAATTAAATTCAGATTAGAATTAAAAGAAAAAATCAACTTATTAATAACATATTTTGGATGTTAATCAAAGAAAACTTTCAGTAACCCATTCTCAATTAAAAACCGATGTTAATACCTCTTTTTTCATATTTTTGTGATTCAACATTTTTTATAGAGTATATAAAGTAATAACCAATTTATGTCATTATATTTGACCATATTTGAAGGACATATTCCGTGATGCATGTACGAAAGTTTTTTCTTCAGTTTTAGTTTTATTATTGCCTCGTTTTTAATAAAAGTAAATGATGTTCATAATTATATCTAATTCTATGTCAGTAATCACAGGTCACACCTTTTTCTTGCCAATAAAACTGTATATACACACTATGTTCATACAAATCTATGCGTATCCTCAATTATCGTGACAACTCAAATTTATAAGATTGATTTTTTATTATTAGTTATTGTAATTAAAACGATAAATAAATGAGACATTAAAAATTTCCGTCACTTAATGGTTTTTAGAAAACTATTCTAGAGTACCTATCAGACAGATCGTTCGTTTTTTTTGCAACGTAAGTCGTACTATCTATGTAAGTTTTTATAGGTAGTTTTTATACATGATTTCCATCGGACAATTTAATTTTTGGAAATGATTCCTTTTTAAATGCCATTCATGACAAATCTGCATCACATACTCGAAGAAATAATTTCACTGCAGGAAAATTTAACTGTGCTTATTTTATGTGAATAGTCTCATTCAACACATTTTACTGAGCACAGAGTAATTATTAGGTGTTTAATTATATTTACCTCATTTGATCAGTTCAGTGATTTTGACTATAATTCGCAGTTAATTTTGGAAGGAAAGTCACTAAGTCATAATATCAGTATTATGGGTGAGGTTAGGGATCACCGAAAGCATGTAGAGTCATGACCCATTACCATATTTCCTATTAAAGAGTTCTGTACCTACTGATTTATCAAGCTGCCAACATGCTTGAAAGATCCGAAACTCATTCGTCTCCATAACACTCAGCATCTCCAATGTACCAGTTGGATGCCTGTGGGCTTTACCATGATCTGCTGACTGTGCCACATCAGTCAAATTTAATATATTAAGCTTAGGAGTTCGTAAATGAAACACACATAGTCATTGCCTCAAATTTAATCATATTCACACAAACAGACATATTCTAACACGATATGTATGATGATTTTTATATAAATAATTGATGAAAAATGTTTATTCTCTTCTCAGATTCATAACAATTTATATTTAGTAGTAGAGGCGAAATTACCATCGTTAGTGTAACTGATACATGAATAGACAAAAATAAATGACTTTAACAGAAAAAACGGTAGCTTCATAAGGAAATGTGGATTCTTCCTTGAAAAACTTGTATTTTCAAGAAGGTATTATCCTGAGTTTAAACTGAGAGTAATGAAAAATAAATAATGGCTTCTAAAGAGCTCATGCACATTGCATTGCTATCATAGCTTGCACATTTAAGTAAAACAAGTAAATTTGAGCATTTAATATTTACCAGTTTATGATTTAAAAGAACTGAAAAGGTCATTTAACACATAAACTAATATTTATTACAGTAATGTAAAACATAATAAATAAATACTTCATCACTATGGTTTTGCCGCGTACGGAATTAATTTGTATGACGGAAAATTTTGTTTCCAAAGAGGAACTCGATATCACATCGAGTTCGCTCTTTAAGGAGATTTTCTACTTTGGTTTCACACCGACTTCGATCGTCAAGGCCCGTCATCATTCACTCATTAGCTTGGGGTATAAATAGAACAGAGTCATATACACAGCCATAATGTGCACTGACATTCCTTTCAACACTCAATAATATCGTACATAATATGAATTGTACTGCTCTATCATCCAAACATAGAAATTAATTTGTATGGCGCGATCCAGTATAGTGCTTATATTTGACAATGAATTTAAACGAGAAAGAATTATTAAAGAATAAGATATAGCCATCGTTTCAAATTACTTTGTTTCTGATGCAAACATTTCAACTCCTTGAACGGTTCTTCACATTTTCAAAAGAGCTTTTCATGAATGAAGTTGATTATTATAGCGTTCCAGGACGTGATTATTGTCTTTAACTAGAGTTGCTTTCATTTAAAGTCAGTACAAGTTTATCAAAGAGTCTAAATTGTTCAGGAAGTTGACAGAAAGTTAACGTCCGAAGAATCCCTCCATTATCCGAAGAAACCTTGGAAGGAATTTCCGGAATAACATTCCCCGCCGCTTTGGCTGTATCTTATTTGGAAACCTTCTTCGGGGCCTAGATCTATATCATCAGAAGTTCCATCTGTTCTGAAGTAAACAAACATAGGTCCAGGAGCGTTTGCTGAAATGAAAAGAGAGAATGTTAAGCAGTTTTATAATAGAGACTCATTATTTCAGTGTAATGTTTGTTAGTCAGTGGAAAATTTAGGGCAACGACGGATATGAATGCTCACGATTAAATTAATCTTGTTTTGCATTCTTGGGGGAATTAGTGATTGGTTTGCTCACGTTATTTTTTAAAGTATGGAAATTTAGAACGTTTTGCATAATGAGGACTTACTTGAGACGGAATTACTTGAGGTGAGTGCATCACCGCAGAAAAGTGAAGCAGTAACTCCAGAGCTGTTATATGCAGTTGGTATAAACAGGTAGTCACGGGAGTTGGGTTCCTGTGGGTTGGTTGTTGGTACATTACAACCATCTTCTCCATAATTATTGGTTAGATCACTGGCAGCGATTTGGAAACGGTTGGCGTCGTACCGGATGTTGCAGACGCCATCATATCTTTTGAAGCAGATGGCGTAATTCAGAAGGCCCTGGTAATGACCATTCCCGTTGTCGTAGTTGAAACTCTCAAATTGTCCCGAACTTTCTGGGTAGTACTGTAAGCAGCCTGCGGGTGCTGTGGGAAATGAAAAGGTGAGAACAACATGTAAATGTTCCTTGCAGAGAATATAATAAATGAAAGATCATGTAATTCAGAATTTACTATAGCGAGTTTAAGATGTGGAAATTTAATTATGTACGAATGAAATGTGATCTACCGTTTAAGATAGGATTTTCATGAGCCTTAGGTTAGATTTTCCCCGCTTCATCTTAGCCAAATCCCTCTTCAAATATGCATACTTCCTACCACCTCTCATTCTATCCAAAATCTCTATTCTCTTCCTACGCCTACCTCGATTACCCAACATTCTACCCTCTATTGCAACCTTTAACAACCCATTGCCTCTACGTACCCCTTCCATCCACATTTCCTGTCTTTTTTTTGATTTCTCGCAGCAAACACCTCGCCTTCTCTACCATTCTCAGCACTTCTTCATTAGTTTTCTCTTCGTCCAACTCATATTCTCCATCTTTCGCCAAACCCACATCTCAACAGCCTCCCATATATGCTCATCATCTTTCCTCATGGAACAGATTTCGGATTCATATAATGTTACACACCATGTGAGTGTTTTCACTAATCTTGTCTTTGCTTAAGGTCCCTCTCATCAACTCCTTCCTTTTCGCAAAGGACTCTTTTACTAATACAATTCTATGTCTAATATCCTGACCACTACGTCTATTTTCCTCAATGACGCTACCCAAATTAGGTATGTATAACCTTAAATATACAACTCGTATGTAATATATATATTCGATTCCCGGTCACGGCACATTTTTTCCGTGAAAAATACTATTCCCTTGTGTTCGTCTTTATATGTTTTCCTATCCTCATTCTAAATTCGTATCCCAGATTGTATATATATAATTATATATATATATGGGGGGTGTGGTGTATATTCTTAGAGAGAGACTTTAGAGAGAAAAACCACCATTGGGTAAGAGAGCACTAGACGGAAGAAGATGGTGGGCTGCAGTCAACCAATCTTCAGATTAGATTACTAACGGATGAGGCATTTCTATTTTTTAAGTCAATTACGAATGCTCGACAAATACTTGTTAAAATGTTTTACGCCCAAGATCATTGTCGATATTTATTCTGAGTTGCTTTTTGCTTTCCTCTATTTGCATCAAAAATCGAATAAATCTGGCGATCAAGGTTTAAAATAAAATATCTGATTGAGTAAACTGAATGCATTCATAAATCTTGCAATTCCCATGTACGGAAGGCCACGCTTCAGAATGGTCTCTTTTTTTATAAATTTTATTATTAATAATTTAATGATAGGCATAAATATTTTTTTAATGTTCATGATACTCTTGCAAGCCTGTTTACAATTGTTCTCAGAACGCTCTTCTTTTATTCCAACTGCTTCCGCATTCGATATGATGACAGTAAAAATCTCTCTCTCTCTCTCTGGCGAAAATGCCTTCCTTTTCCCTTTTGTTAGTCGATCACGAATGACGAATCTCCTCCTGGGAAATTCTGTCGTAGATTTGACAGAATACGTGGTTAAACTGACCGGAGATATTTTTGTGTAAACTTCTGAATGGAAAATATGAAAACACCAGGGCTTGTGAATCAAAGTTCCTGATAGTGACAGTCAAAAAGTAAGACCTCATGGATTAATAATTAACTTATTTGGTTTCCCAGGAATGGGTATCGTTTTATTAAAACTTCCAGTTTAGGTACACCGGTAATGGGTAAAGTTGGAGAGAGACTATAAGCGGAAATTGACAAAATTGTTGGGGTGAACCGGTGAAAGTTGAGCTGGGAGAGTTTCCGCAAAACCATCTTCGAATCGATTGCCTATGACACGATTGATTTATTTGGTTTATGGAAAAATGTTTTAGGCTAGGATGCTCTGGAATTCTTGATGTGTTAAATACTCCGAGTTTAATGGGGGTGATGAAGCCATAAAGTCAACTGGATTTCCATGCGCACAGGCACTAGTTCGTTCATTCAGTCAAAGGACCTTGATGAGCGCATAGTAGCGCACGAATGTGAGAGGTTTAGGAATGATATTTATAATGGCAGCAGAAGGTTATTGTCTCAGGCGTAACTTTGTGGAATTTGCTCAGCATATTGGAGTAAGAGAAACACTTGTTAATTCCACACAAATTATTTTAAAACACGACCCGGGTTTCGACAGGGCTGTCATCATCAGGTAAATTTTACAAAAGAGCACTCCTTTAAGTACACATCCAAATGGGTGGGGTTGGGGTGGTTTCTGGAAGTGGGAAGGGTAGAGGGGAGGAAGGTAGTGAGTGGAATAGGAGGGCAAAAGGGAGGGGGGAG
>WURS02315511.1:0-18262 GCA_011762765.2 Rhinocypha anisoptera
TGTTGCCGAGAGTGAAAATTGTGTCCGTCTTAAACCAGGAGGGGAAGCTTTTTTTCTTCGGTTTCACAGTGGGAACATGGGGATTATTATGGGGATTGATGTGGGATGAAGACTTTTCTCTTAATACTCTCATCTTAAGGTCGAAACTGTTGTCAACAAGTGATGCATGCACGTTGGAACGTGAGGGAATGCCGTTTTCACATTAAACAAACCGCGGAAGGATTTGCACGAACTCATTCATCCCATTCAACGTTCATTTTCTATTCCACAAAAAAAGTGTTTCATTGTTGAAACAAACCCCATATTGACTTGAAGATTTCTCGGGTTTCCGTCCGGGTAATGGAGATGATGAGCACCAAAGTTAAGTCTGCCATTGTCGTCAGACTCACCCGGAAGATGACGATAGACTTAGCCTTGGAAACCTCGGTTCGGATCAACTCCATGACTCGGACCGAACCCCGAGAAATCTTCAACAAAACTATTCTCAGGGAAAACCTGACATTCTTCATCAAACTCCGTATTTCCTCAACAGTTCCTTTAAGTTCATTGTGGTTGTTGGATAGGCTTACTAGTATGCAGTGCTTCCTAAATATAGAGAAATCGAAATTCTGATTTTGTATTTGAACTGTCTATTATAGTAAATTTATGATATTTTCTTTCCGAATTTCCATTGTGAATTGAATATCTGACTTCATCTTGTGCGTTCATTATTAACAGGAGTTTGATATGTGGTCTGGAAGATCCGGAGTGAGATTTGACACTTTTTGTGTGTATTAAACATTTACTCAATCATAAAAAACTCAAAATGACAATGTATAAGTGAAGCATTGCAGATGGAATTTCACCAAGTTGCAGTCAATTTGGTTTAAATTTAATTTGGTCAATACGGTGTCACGCTACACTTTGACTCTAAATTTTACCTTGATAAATTCCTCCTAAAGTATTAGAGTGACTTGATATTTCCACATAAAATTAATATTTTTTCTTAATAAATTGTATGTTGAATTATTAAGTCCTACTTTCATTTAGTAATGGAGATATTCCACGGTTATAACGGTGTATTTAATTTTCCTTTAACCTTTTTTCGTAAATTGTTACAGCCGGATCATTCGAAGTGGCTCTACAGCGAAGATGAAACTCCTCAGGTGCTCCTAGTTAAGTGAAGTGGGTACTTACGGTGAAACTTGCGGTTATAGGTGCGGTTCGTATGGAAATCAACATTATGTGCAAAACTTAAAATAGTAAGACGGTATGTTATGCTCCGATTGTGAGTCGTGGTTCCATTTAAAATAAACTAAATGTCTGCCTGATCTAGTATTCCACAAAAAAATTGTTGGTAGTGTGAAAAGTGTATTGCCAAAACAAAGGATACCCGGGGTTTTGTTTCTGAGCCTGCACTGAATTTCCGAGATTGATGAGTTTCGAACGGATCAGGAAATTAATTAAATCTCTATATTCATGTGTGTTTCATACTCACCCCCGGAAAGTCTACCCACTTTGAGAATTACGTTACTGATGATCCGAGTGGAACTTCGATGATACGTCATTAGTTTTAATTTTTCAAGAGACAAGTGAAGAGCGAAAATCAGTCACCCGACGATTCTGTTGAAATTATTATAGATGGTATTCGATGTTAAGTTTTAGTAACATAACACTGACATGACTAGTATTATATCATTCTTTAATTAATTTGGAATTCTCTTGAAAATAAAATAAGAAGATGATCTTTATTAGGTATTTTCAATGCAAACTTATTAACCACCTCTCAAATGCAGAAATAATTTATCACTCAGTAGCTAAAATTTAATCTTAGAAATGATACTCTTACGTAGGCAACGTAATAACTGACGGACTTTAATTGATCACATTATTAACACCACGCAGCCCTTGAAAAACTGTCCGGTGAAGTGATCCTAGTTGCTCTAAGCTTTTGTCCTCTCTGTAGAAAACGCCGCCGTCTTTTTCCCATAGATAGGGATCTAAAGTTTTGTTTAAGCATATATATTATTACAATACAGGGTGCGGCACTTGAATCCCGACAAATTTCTTAAAAAATTTGAAGCAAATTTATTCACACAAAATATAAATGAAACAGAAAATTCTTTTGCATAGAAATTGTGGTATCATTCAAGAGTAAAAATACTCAATATAACCTCCTTCAGCTGTAATGACCGCCTCCATCCTCGGCCTGAAGCGCTCGCATGCTCTCTTTAAAGCAGTTCTCTCCATATTTCTAAATGCTGCTTCGATAGCGTTGCGTAGGGATGCGACATTAGGGTGTCTCGTCTTGTTAGTAACCCTTTTCGACTACGCTTCAAACATAATAACCAAGGGGGTTCAAATCCGAGCTATTCGGGGGCCGAAACTCCTTAGTCCAGAACATGTCCACGTTATCCGACAGCCAGTTTTGGACTAAATGGCTCATGTGAGCCGGTGCACCATCCTGCTGAAAGACACATTGCCTTCGCGAGGCCACAGTTACCATCCACGGTTTCACGACATCGTTCAAAACACGCAGATACACTTCTCTATTGATTATTATTGTCCTTTTTCAAAGAAATGTGGCGGCATGATATCACCCTCACTTGAGACAATACCCAAGACATGAACGCTAACAGGAAATTTTGTCCGTGCAACAATCGGGACGTCCTCGAGGGTCGAGTGGGCGAGCCAGGGATCATTTTT
Source organism: Rhinocypha anisoptera (assembly GCA_011762765.2). Lineage (NCBI taxonomy): Eukaryota > Metazoa > Arthropoda > Insecta > Odonata > Chlorocyphidae > Rhinocypha > Rhinocypha anisoptera. Next base: position 2,686 of record WURS02315511.1, read on the forward strand.
CCTGTTGACCTTTGCATCAACAGTGAAAATCTTTTCATCAGAAAGCTTCGTTTTTCAACGAACTCAATAACATTTTGCAACGAGCAACCCGCTTTGTTTTGGCAGCTTCGGACAGCATCTGTCCCACCTTTATTGTGTATGACTTGTACCTTTATTGTGTACGCCTTGTAAAGTAATTCCTCCTCTGCAATCCTTCGCATTGTTCGCTCGCTGACACTCGACACTGATGTCAATTTCCTCAACGATTGCACCCGAGTCCTCCTAAATCAGCGCCTGAGCTCTTTCCACGACCTCTGTCGTTCGTGACACGCGTTTCCCCGAATTAGATTTTCTCGCCGGGTTGGCCGAACCTTCCCCAGACTTCACAGAAGCATTGTACTTATTCACAATATCGTAAACAGTTGATCTGGGGTACCCGAAGAATTGAATGATTTCAGTCGCCGAACGTCCAGCGTGATCATCACTTTCGATAATCGCGACTCATCGGTTATACTCAGCACGTGTACGTAACATATTGGCCATTTTGAGATTACGACTGTTGACTAGATGCCTATGGCTTTCAAGAACGCAATCGCGACCTCTGATGAAACTATGACATGGCAGGAAATTAAAATTGAAATTTGTCCGGATTTAAGAGCCGCACCCTGTATAAGAGAACAGCCTATAATGCACCTAGCATGATTCTATGTTCTATTCTATGCAAGGGCAGCTTGGAATAGGCAAACAATAATGAAAAATTGCATGTTTTAAATGAAATTTATCTTGTTCTCAGTTAAGTGTTCTCCCAATTTCCTCTCCATTACATTACTCTTGTTAGAATTTTCTATGCTTGCCTAGTCAAGCTAATCATATTGACTTCCTCAGATTTGTCTACCCTTTTCTTTTTGGTAAAGGGATGATAATGTTCTTCTTGAAGTTCATTGTTCCAACTCTTCTCGCCTAGATATTACATTGGTAACAGAATTTGGTCAGTCTCCTCTTTCCAGAATATTTTGTTGTGGTACCTTGTTGATTCCTAGTCCCTTATATGAATGCAGTTCTTTTAATTCAAAATCTGAATCAAGGACCTCCATTCTCATTGCCAACAGCCTGACCCTTCCTCTTCCAGCATTATAGCATTTCCATCACTTAGTTTCTTAAGGTACAAGGTCTTGCATTCATTCAGTATATTCTTCTTATCTGAATATTCAATAAGAACTTCTATATGCATCTCAGATACCATTTACTCTTGTTCTGTCTTTATTTAAGTGACTTCTCCAAGTTCTGAATACTGATTCAACACTATCTTATGTAATGTTAAGTGTTATTTCTTCTCAAAGATTTTTCATCCATTATTCACTAACTTTCCTTGCCTTCTGATTAATTTCTTATTCACTTGTACCAGTTTCTTTCTTCTTGAGTTATTGGATTTTTGTTTCTCTCTTCTATCAGGGTCAGTATTTCATTTGTCATCCATGGTTTCCTTTTCAGTTTCTGGTCTAAGGTTTCTTCTGCCAATTTCTGTATTAACCTTTTCAGTTTTTACCATCCTTCTTATATTGAACCCATTTCTTCTATTTCTTCCTCAATTTTTCCTTCAATTTACATATTTTACATTGATTCTTAGTTGTTTTCTTCGATTTATTTAATATTAGTTTGCATTTATAACAACTGTGGTCACTGTTAATTGTACAGTTTTTATAATTCTTTGCTTGTTTTCTAAATGGATCATTTACCACTATTTAATCATGTTAACATAAATGTATATCTCCAGGTGCCATCTATGTGTACCTAATAGTAGTATTTTGGTTTAAAAGGTGCATTGATGGATATGGCCATTTAGCACTTCTTCAAATCAAAGATTAAAACCACCTGGATGAACAACACCCATGCCCTAGGCAGGACATGAACCCTTGACCTTTGGGTTAGCCAGCAAGCACATTACCCCTGAGCTAACCTGGCCGCCCATGTGTACCTTATACATATTTAGGTAGTTTATGGATAATGTTTGAGCCATCAAATGTGTCTCACAAAGATGTACTTTCATTGTACATCAATAGCCTTTTGCCTCTTTCATTTCCCCAGACCATATGTTTACACTGCCTTTCCCTGATGGCCTTCTCTAATTATTGCATTCCAATGTCTAAGGATAATTACATTTTCTTCTCCTTTTACATTTTTTATCACCTGTATGAATCTTTCATTATATTGCCAGAAACTTTAAACTCTCATTTCTGTCACATTTCCTAACTCTGCCAGAGCATTATGCCCATACCTACATTTCCATTAACACAGCCTGTGTGAATTATTCTATAGCTCCATACTAGTCCACATTTCCTTCTTAAGGCCATCTCACCTCACTGATTACTAAGATAGTTACACTCATTCTTTGCAATTGAAATGTGTGGTAGTAGATAATGACATTGAATAGAAACCCAAGTTTAACTGGTACAGCACACATGAATGTGAATTTTAAATTAATTTATAATGAAGAGAGACTACAAAACTCGGTTAGTTCAATTTATTTTATGAAACAACTGGTTTGATTGAATATACCACATCATTAGGTACTGATGGTGTCATACCTGAGAAAGTCGACTTCAATTAAACTGTTCATTTCAATAAATGCACTGTGAAATTGAAAACTTTTGTTTTCTCTCTTCATCATAAAGTTCCAAAAAATGAGCCTAATTACCATTGAATGTGTATTATTACATGATTTAAAGTTTCAAAAGATAACTTTCAAAAACTCCTAATAATTCATTGGCTTGAAAGAAAAGGTGAACATACAACAGTAATACCAGGCTATTAATGGAATTACCATGACAAAAAGGAGCATATTATTCTGACCTCGTTTTGAAAATTTATAAAAGGATTTATAATAAATTAACTTTAAATATCATTTTTAAATTGAGAGTTTGATTTTGGACACATCAATCTTCCATATCTTGTTTACTCCTATGAGAAATTATGAATCTGATAGTATCTCCTTTTAATGGATAGAGTTTTCAATAAAATCTGTATTATCTCATGGCCTTTCCTAAACTACACTTTCTTTTTCTCATTTTATATTTACTATCAGATTTTTTGAAGAACTTTAGAAAAACAACTTTTTATTTTTTTCTAGCTACTATTAGGAGGTAAATTTTGGCTAATGCTATTAGCTTCTCAAAATAAGCAATTTGTGGCATATCAATTTTTAAAGATCCCCTAAAATATTCTCTAATTCCCTTGATCATAACCCTAGAGACTTGTATTTCACTATCAGTGGTGCCAAAGCGGTACATGATAATAATTTGCTGGCTTTGGTCTTTTAGTCATCAAATCGAAAGAAAAACCAAACTGCATGAAGCAGAAAGCAGATCTAAAACCTTTGTTGTTAGCTGGAGACCATCTAGCTGCTATCCACCAAATTAAACTGGCTGGCTAGGGGGTTTCCAAAAATTTAGGAGGGATGAATAGGTGCACTCCGAAATCGGATACATGAGAATGCACCTATGCTACATGAATAACTCTTGGATTGAAAGCATAAATTTCTTTATAACAAAGTAATATTTTTTAACTGCTTATAATTTTTATAAGATTTCAATACATTTGTGTTTGTCTTGGCATAATTATTGCATTTGACTTTCATGATACTAAAGCAATATTAAGTTTCAAATCAATTATACTGAGTGATTCTTATAATATGCAATTTTTGAAATTTCTTAGTACTGTTATGATGGGCTTCTACTACACACTAACAGTTATTACATTTGTACTTTTTCTTTGTGACACATGAGTTAACCATAGTAGTATTATACCATACTTCAAAATGAAACAAAATTGATTCCTTTCTCTTTAGTTATTTGCATTCTAGTGCATGACGTTACCGGCATGGAGAATGCACAATATAATACATAAACATTTCAACAATGTGGCATCACCAGCATGTACTATATTTATGAAGTAAAATTGGTAAGAAATACATAGGTAATATTAAAAGAAATTATATGTTATTATATTGTTCATATGATTTTCATTCTAAATGCAAAGTTAATTCTATCAAGACAATGCATTGTCTAAAGTATATTCTTTCAGCCATAATGTTTATATTTCCTCTTTCAAACACAATCCTACTCATGATTCACCACATAATGAAGATATTAAGTGGATGTTTTGGAATAGATCTTCTTTGTAAGATATTTCTGGTTTCAAAACAAATAAATATATAAAGATGAATAAAATCTAGTCTTTATATACATATTAGTAGCTCCAAATAGTAAATTGCTATTATCCAGCATCAGAATCGTAATCCAATTACATATACTCCTCTTCAGCAAAAATCCTTAAAACCAGTAGCACCATAATTAAATAGCTGAATTTCCCAAAAATGGCATTAATTACATCATGGTTAAAATAACTGAATTAAAATAACACTTTCCCACGTAACAACTTCTTTACTGGTATGATCAGGTTTCAATGGTACACCATTATCATCAGGTATGGCTACATAAAAGACACAAAAGTGCTGCATACACGTTCTCAGTGAAGGAGGATCGGGTGGGGTGAGTTTTAGTTGTTATGTCACAGGAAGAGGTTGGGGGAGGGGGATAAGGAGGGCTATATAAGCTGGAAATTTTTGTCTTTTATCTAGTCATACCTGACAATAAAGGTATACCGGTGAAACCCAGGTCATACCAGGAAAAGAAATTATTAAGTGGAAAAGTTATTTTATTCCAGTTATTTTAACCATGCCAAATTTCCACAATGTGATGCCTGAATCCACCCAATTTAATTACATCACAACGGCCACTTTCGGGAAGATTTGCAGATCAATATGAATAACCAGCCACAACTCTAACGGCACACAATTTAAAATAATAAAGAAGAGAATAAACTAAAAAAAAAAATCATGACCAACTTGCAGCCCTGGTTTTAGGGAACCTCAGAGTACTGAATGTGATATAGGTATGGTTAATAGTTTTAAGGTAAGGAAGGAAAAAAATGAAATCATAAGAATTTTACAACCATTGCTTATCTTACTTACCTTTCTCCAGTTTAAAGCATCAAAGAAATAGTACGTTCCCCGCTCATAACTTTGAGTTTTTTCTAGAAGCTGCATACCAGGTGCCCTTGTAATCCATACTTTTTCATCTACGTGAAATCGCCAATCCCTGTTGTACCTAAAATAGAGAAATGAAATTACTTTAAAAATATGAAAGCTAAGTTTTTGATTATTAATAATTGTATCTGGAAACTCCTTACTCCTGAAAACAAAAAGGTAATAAGTTCAGAGATTTGATTTAGTAATACATACATCAGTGCAAAAAATACCCAAGTACAAAATGTGTTTACAATCGTCAATGAATTCATCCATCACATAAATTAGAATTTCTAAGTAAAAAATTTGAGTTTCCTTTTAAAATATTTGTATAATCAACCTCCTTAATTTTATAGGGAAGAATATTGTACAGCTCCATTTCCAGCTCCTATGCTGAACATTGTTTTTCATTCTTGTATTATGTACATGAATATTGTAAGTAAGCTAAATAGGTATCACACATTTTTCTACTTGTATACCTTAAAAGGAAACTATATCAACAAAAAATATAATTCCAGAGTTTAAACCAGTTTTATTATGAATCCTAAAAAAAGTTTTATTAACTATTTAGTTAAGTTTATTTGCATAAAGTCATAATTCAAGGTTTTATGTTGTATCATCAATTTTATACTGCTTACAGGTTTTGCTGGAAGCTTGTAATAGTAAGCAAGTACCATATGCATAGTACAGTTTTAGCACTTAGAAAAAATTTAAGTAAATCATACATTAAATTAAGTTCCACATGGGTTGCTGGTATCAAAGGTGAAAAATTCAAAATGTCAAGGGTTGACAGAAATGATGCTCAAAGCACATATACCCAACTTGTTCCTGGAGTAAATAATTACTGGCATGATGGTGTATTTTCTGTACTACCTTCATCTTTAGGTGCCATTTTATGGACATACAGTGTAAAAGTAATTTAGAGGCACTAGTAATGCTACAGGAAAATTATTGAAGAGTGAAGTTTGATCTTGAACAAAGTGCTAAATGGCACAATAAATTTGTAGAAGTCATGGAATCTAAAAGTATTACCCCTAAGGAAGCCTTTGTATGAATTATATTACATTAGTTTCAGCATTTATGATGGCATTTTCATGGTCTTCAGAATTATATTGTAAAATACTGGTGCCATGGTGGCTCGAATGAAAGTTCGGTTGATGGGTCGAGTAAAAGGGTGGAAATTTACTAATGCTTTTCCTAAGATATGGATATCAATCATGTTCACCACATTAATGCAGAACCTCTTCAACAAATCCTTGATTTAAGTAATTATATAAAATAACTTCAATTGCAATGGAAACATTGGTATTTTTTCTTTGAATGAAACTAATTATTAAACAAAAGTAATGCCTCTGATTTCTGATTGTTTGTTGGTTGTAGTTCATCAACAGAGAAAATGCATAACCCATGGAGGTGACGATGTTGGAGAATAGTGTTTTGTTCCTAAAAGTATTCTATAACTGATGATGTTGCATTGCGACAAAACCCGGGTTGTATAGAAAATAAATTTTATGTGGAATTTCAAAGTTTGTGTCTCATTTAATCATGAAGCAGTTCCACGAAGTCATGCCGGAAACTATTACCTATTCTTGTCTCTCTTCATAATTAAAAGTCCTGCAATGTTTAAACCTCCCAGCCTCAATCACTACTTTAATTTAGAAATTTGCTAGAATATCATGTGCTATGCTAGACTTTAAAGTTATAAGGAACTAAAATAAAAAGATTCTTTTTTCGAGAATATTTTATTCCTGATGACTAAAAGAAATATGAATTATTTACACAGGGTTTCAAAGAATAGCTGTCTTTTCTGACAGAATGCTACCTAATTTCCTAACCCCAAGAAGTCTCCTCTAGATCTATATTGTGTACATCTGCTGCCAATAGTTCTATGTAATAAAAACAACCACATGCCAAAACTTCAATCTGCTGTTTACTTTTTTTATTATCTAAAAATAAATACTGGTGAATGTGACCAATCAGTTATGTGGAACCGATTCATTACACTACTTTCCTAATTCCTAAACACCCGACTTTTTTCTCACCCCTCCCACCTATTCACCATAGACTGCAGATCAGTTTTCTGCCCTTGAAGATACGTCATTTTCCTGGTATGAATGTGAATTTGTGTCAATGATAATATTTTACAACATCAACTCCTAATCATTGAATAGAATAAAAGTTGACCATGACTTCCTATGTTATATTCTTCCTATGTTAACTGAACCAGAATCAATACTCTTTTACCTGTTTTTCCAGGAAGTGAACCGACTAAAACACTATCCTATTTTTTTAGACCTATTTAAGAAGATTTCTTGTGTTATTTAGTGCATGTATTGAGGATTAGGTCCGAAGTTTTTACATTCCTAATATATTCCCTTCTTATATGAACAGATCCGTATGCTGGTCATAAGGTATTATTAAATGTTCTTAGTTTACAATAGGACAAAATTGAATCTATACAGTTTATTTGGGATGCTCCTTTTCATTCTGAAAATGTTACAATGGATTTTTCATCCATATGAATAACTAAATGTATTCCAAAGAAGAGAAAATGTTTGAACAAAGTTGATGTAACTAATGCAGCCGCCATTGTAACTTTAAGTAAATCTTATAATTATTATCTATATATATGTCCACCTCATCTGAAGTGGTATCACTATGTGAACAACATCTATTAGTCACCACTTACTGGTAAATTAAGTGCACTCATCCATTTAATGACTTAAATCTTCAGTAAAATTTCTAACTATCATTTTCAGAAAAATATATACAGCAGAAAATTGCTACAATATTAGATACTTTTGAGTAGTTTTTAATTTAGCATACATATCCTATATATTCATTGCAATATATGCTAGATATATTTACACATTTTTAGAACTTCCTCCTTAAAAAACTCACTTTAAACGTCAAATAGTCTTGTATATATAATAAAAGTAAATACAAGGATAAAGTAAAAAAAAAATTTACAGAGCACTGGAGAAATTGATTTTATAATTATGAATATTTTCTTTTCTTTCCATATAAGATACAATGCCGGACATTCTAGAGAATGAACAAGGTTTAATTTTTGGCCGAGAACGAAGGGTAAATATGATACAAAATACAATTACCTCACTTGATTCTGTTATGTCATATTTCACAGAATACAATTTTACATAACTCAAACAAATGTTTGTCTCACACAGAAATATAGTCGCCGACTTTGGTACATCAACTGCACCAGACGTCGTCGGTGCCACTGTTACAGTCGTCAACTCCGACAATACTTCTGTTGTGCATGTGACAGTGGGCCCTGCTTTCCGGGAGACTCCAAAGTGTGTTTAATGCCAACCAGAGATTTAATTCCTATGTATAAGCTACGAATTGGACAGTATGTCCTAGCAGGTGAGAGGGGATAACGATTTGAGAGGAAAGACTTGATGAAATGTAGCCAACTTCAAGTGAAGAAATGTCTAAGAATTAGTCCAAATTTATAAGCCCTTGAATGAGAACTTTTTAAATATTCATTTCATTAGGTGAAACTATTTGTGTAAATAAGATTTAAGGCATTCCTTGAGATATAGTTTATATTATATCCTCTGTGTAAAAAGGAAAGTTAAGTACATGTTTCTAAACAAAGCATAACTTCATTTCAGATCAATTAAATCGAGAATGTTTGCAATTGGTGATCACTGTCTTTCACTTTCTATTTATCATGCAATACCATGGTTTCAGGTATAACCAAGAAAAATGTGTAGAAGAGTTTTTTATCATTAAAGAATAATACATTTCCAGTGTAATAAAAGTGCTGTCATACCAGGCCATAATAATTCATGTTGATTATTTGGTACATTTGGTTTCATACTTGTGACAAGTATATGGTCATTCACCTGATGAACTTTACCCAAAGACAAAGTGAATTTGTGCTCAATAACAAAGTTTATGAAGTTCATATAAGAAGTTCTCTTTTAAAATGAACTAAATTTTGCAAACGCATATGTAGTTTGCTAATCATAAATAGTTGCCATTTCTGGCATCAATTTTCAAATCTTGAAGTTATCAGTGATCATTTATTTCCCAAAAACAGAATGCCTAACGAAATTAAATGTTGAAGGGTTTTCCTTCGATTGTTTGCACTTTATGAAAGGATAATTATAAGCTTGTTTTTATAATGTGCAAAGTAATATATTTCTATTAGAAATAATAGGTCAAAAGCAAACTTATTTTCTAAATCATTCTTAGAACAATTAGAAGACTAAAAAGGTTATATGAAGAAGCCTTGATTTGTTATATCTGACATATTAATTTCATTTTAACCAGACAATCAATTAAATTTGTCTAAAGATAAAAGACATCATTTGACTCCAACTATATATGTCTATATATACATGTCTTCAATTGCACCACCAAATAAATTTCGAATCCACTTTCCTACAGTAAAAAAATTTAAAATTTTAAAGTTCCAATTAGATTCAACTATTTTTCAGGTTCATATTTTCTTTAATCACTGCAATTTTCCACATAAGGGTCATTTTGTTAGATGAGAATATACCTCACCTAGCACTGAGCTCTATAATTCATACTTCAGGGAAGGGGAGTTATTCCTTTTCCTGTGCCATCTAAAAATAATGTTTGATGTACAAAACATGATTCAGATAGGAATTAGCTGACTGTCCATAAATGTTATCAGAATTTGAACTTAAACCCCCCATCTAACAGCTGAGGCTTCTACCCATTGGGCTGTATCTGTATCTACCCAAGGTCTTTCTAAGCCATTGATCCACACATTATTCATAAATGGTACACTTATTTGTTACATTCAATTTTGATTAAGTGTCTTAACTGAGTTGATATTAACTCACAAAATAATTTTATTGAATGTTTAAAATTAAAATCATAATATTGCATATTGGAAAAAGATTGATCAATTACATGAGTAAAACTTGATCATAAATGCCTCATTAGCTCCTATAAGGTAAATATAATTATGCAGATCACATTAACTTGCTGACATAATTTGTTGCAGCAAATGAAGATGGCAAACTGGTGGCCAGTAAAGTATTAGGCTTCCTTGACAAACGTCCTAATGAAACAGCTCCATACATCACCCTAACCCTAGCCTCGGGACGTGCAATGAGTCTTTCTTCCAATCACTTACTGTATGCAACTGCATGGAAAAATTCAACCAAGGATAAAGCAGATGACTCATCAATAGCAATTCCTAACCATCCAATATATGCAGGGCAAGTACTGTTGGGACACCACCTATTCATCCCTGAAGAAGGGCATTTGAAAGCAGATCCTATTGTAGGAATAACATATGGTTTCAAACTAGGTAAGTTCAAATGAAACTAAATATGAACAACTTAATAAACAATGATTATAACTGAATACAAAGAAACTATTCTGACTGGACTAGTGAAATATGAATGAGTAAATGAATTTTTTATCTAAGTCCTGCACTATATTCTTGTTCTGGTTTCTTTTTGCTACTGGGACTGTTACAAATAGTAGAATGTGTGAATGGTATGTTACAGTGTACCTAAATAGATGGAAAGCTAATTGGTGGAAGAAAAAACAAATAGAGTATGATTATTAAATAAGATTCTGGGAAACACATCTTTATCGACCACAAGTAAATGCAAATTTGCTTGCTTTAGGGTTTATCTCAACCCGTATTTTATTCTAATGAGCCTATGATTATATATTTTTTAATCTAATTAAGAATTGAAATTTTACTTCAAAATCCTTTAAACCATGAGAAATTCACAAAACCAAAATACGGTTAACAGAATATGAGCACTAGCCAAAAAGTTTCTAATTATATCCAGAAGCAATTTTAAATATTCTAATGAAAAAAGTGGCAGTAGAGTTTATATCAATCCATTTGCATGAAAACATACAACTCACCAACATGCAACATATTATACAGAGTAGCAAAATTGACAATCAGTTGGGACCATTGTTGTTAACTAAACATTCTGCCTTCCATCCTTTAAATGCCTCCAAAGCTAAAAATTGTTGCCTTAAAAGCTCAGCTAGTTTACTTAAGAGTTTGTATTAGTTCTTATCAAGATAAGATAGAATCAAGATAAGAAAATCAGTATAGATAAGTTAAGAGATGTAGTGTCGCTATAGTGTAGTGAGTGAGGGAACTGTAGTTGGGTTATGCTGAAGAAACAGTTTACGTTGGAAAGATCATTCTAACTTAAGGAAAAATAGTAATCACGATGAAGGCTTTAATCCACATGGATATCCAGGCTGTCTAAAAATTGGTTCCTGAATCAGGACATCCCTGAGATGTGATTTTCCTGGATCAAGACTATATTAGTGTCAATAATGAAATTTTTCAACAAAGTTGTTTTTATGCCATATATATTATCATACATTTCATAATCATGTTTCTTTAATTAAAAATTATGACTTTTGAATTGAAATTTTTATTTATTGAGGCCAGAGTTTATAAGTGCCCGTTTATCTATATAATTAAAGTATTTTCAAAAACTGGTTGTTTTTAAAAGAAGTTTAGAGGGCAGGATAAATTGGTGATGCTATATAACCATAGTTTAGGGGGGGAGGGGGGTGAAAAGAAACAAGGAGGGGAAATTATATTGCCCAAATGATTTTTTTAAATAGGTTAGCTGTTATTACAAGGTCCATTTAAGTTTTAACTATTGCTCAAAGCAGAGGGAAGTAGCTGATGTTATTATTGAACAAAATAAGCAATTAAAACAAAAATAGCAATATTCTTGTGTTTCTCAATATTTCTTTAAATTTCAATTTTTATTGTGTGTTTTAATAATTAATTATTTAAATAATCATACTGAATAGTTTATCTCATTAGCCAAAAGCATTAGTATATTATTCTGAATATTTTCCCCTATTCTATTGACCTTAAAAATGCAACACAGGGGTTCTAATAGGTTTTCATCTATGGGGCGGTGCTTTAAACAAAGAAGATACAATAATGGGAGGGGTGGGGTTGGGTATAGGTTTATGAAACCAAGGGATCCTTGAAAAATTTTGGAAAACAGTGCTCTGTATGAACTAAAAAAGTGTCTATGCTTCACACTAGGAATCATTTTATATGTGGAAATTGTCCATTATTTTAAGATTTCCATAAATTCAATGGTATCAGGCTCAACCTTATGAAACTTCATGATGAATAAATACAAAAAAACGTTATATGTTTACAAATTATATTAAAACGAAATTTCGTTGAGCAGTCAACATAATTTGGTGGTGTTGACTGCTCAACGAAACCAGTTGCAATAATTAAATTTGTGGACGTACAAAGTTTTGTTGTATTTCTTCATTTCCATAAATGTCCATCAAAGAGCAACAATTGGATGATGCCGTTCTTCCTTTCCCATTCCTCTAATCCACAATCATAATCCCATAAATTATAAAAATGGGCAAATAACATTTATACCACTACTCTGTATATCTTCAACCATTAGTAATGTATTTCATCTTCACCCAATAGTAATTCTTTCAATTAGTCACAAGTTCAGAAATGGCCATTAATTCCATATCCCTCCTTACTTCCCCGTCATAATATCAGACCTAAACAATATTGGAGTCATCACATAACACCTTTTATTAGGTTAACAATATTAATTCTTATTTCTTGAATGTAGTTTAGAAGACATTAAGCCATAATAATTCTGGCAGTAAATTAAAAATATGTGTAAGCCATAAGGAAATAATATTAACATAAAATATTGCTGTTTCTTATGGTAAGGCTTTTTTTTCACAGGAGCATATGTGCCACTAACTGAACATGGTAATATAATAGTGGATGGGGCACTAGCATCATGTTATGCATCTTTTCCTCATTGGCTGTCTCATACTCTCCTTGCACCAGCACGTTACTTCCCAGAGATTCTTCTGGACACAGAAGACAGCCAGGACAACCATGGACTAAGGACTTTCCCATCCATTCTTAAGATGATTGGTCAAGCTTTTGCTAAAATTAAAGTAGTGAATAACTACAAATCTAATGATATAATTCGATTATATGCATACGATGAACATTTCTTCAGTCCAATCCTGTAGTATAAAATGAAAAATGCTTGCATCTCCTAATATTATTTTCAAAAACTACTATAATCAATGTCCAAATATTTAATTATGTGTTAAGGTATTGTAAAATATTTTCATTAAGAGGCCAAATAAAGCAACTGCTAGTCAAAATATTCAACTTCAATGTGTAAGAACTGAGACAATTCCTAAATGCTCACTGATGACTCAATTCAAGACCAGAATCCTAGACAAACGAGGAAAATAAAGTTAACTAATCATCAAATTCACTGAGGTTGCTGTCACTTGGTGGAATTCCATAATGACATAAATAAAAAATAAAAATTTTAGCTTTACTTGGATGCATTTCCACAGAATTTCATAATCATTGATCAATTGATTAACTAATCATGCCACACACTAATACTGAATTCATTTTCAATAAGGAATAACAAACAGAATTCCTAATACGAGTATCTCCATTCGATTGATGAATATAGTAAGGAAAACTATATTTTTCACACGTCCTTGATTATACATTAGTGAAAAGATGCATTACTAAATACCATTGTAGTTTTACAATCCACTACTCTTCTCATTGGTGAATTCAACCAAAAACAAGACTTAAAATTTGGTAAACATTCAGCAAAATCATACCAAATATTATTTGTCCCAAAGGCAAAATGAATAATGAAATATGATAAAGTTGATGAAGATCATGAGAGAGATGAAGATGAGTTATAAAAAAAAGAAGTTATCTAGTTGAGCTTTTGACATGAGCATGTCCCAAGTAAAATTTTCAAGGAAATTTTTTATTTTGATCACATTTGATAGATTAAAATGAACAAAATTTTCAAGGTTTCTTCATCCAAGAAACTTCATTGTTCATTGGATGAATGATATCAATTTGAAAGTTCATTCATAGTCAGGTGAGGGACATCTCAAGAGCTGAAGACTGACATGTTGGAACCTGTCATATTTTTCTGTGGAAAAATATCCAAATTAATACAAAAATTTTGTGTCAAAAGAGGAAAGGCATTAAGTTAAGACTGTTTGAAGGTATTATACTGTATGATCCCATTGTTTACTATAAGTCTAATCTTCGTCCAGCATAATTAAACCATTAAAAATTTTAAGATTTCACTATGATCATTATGAAGATGTAAGAATGTGTAGTATCTTTTGCTTTCATTGATATTTTCAAGTGCTAACTAATGGCAATATGTATTTACCATAACCATGGATAATACGAGCATGAAATCAATTGCACTCATATAAGACTAGAAAACTAGAGTAAATATTTTTTGCTCAATGATAGGCAATGAGGCGAGTATTGCTTTGAAAAAAAAATATGAACAGGCAAAATCCAATTTCCACTCATAGATTATCTCCAATATGACATTTAAATATGGAGCTTTGCAGTAGCATGGTTCTAATAATATTCTCAGTGAACACTAAATTTTTAGCTACCCTTTTAAAATGTCAATTTAAAATATCCTATTTTTTATTATTTTGTCCACTTATTGGCAGTGGATATCAAGAAAAGTTGATTTGCATGGAGCCAGTCTGATATTGTTCGTTTGACTTTTACAGCTCATATCCCAGGAAGAGCAGGTGGTGGCTGGGAAACTGATGAAGATGATGATTTGAAGCAGTCACATTCAAAAGGCCCACAGCAAAAGCTAAAATCAAGTAGTTTCACTTCATCGTCTGAATCAATTGAAAGGCATGCATCCTATAAGGGTTTGAGGTGGATTTTCACTAACTATATAAGAAAGTTCACACACACAAAGATCTTGTTACAGTAGATCTCCATGATTCCATTATTCAAAGTTTTTTTTTTCTGCTCCATCTCTGATAATAATACTAATAGTAGATATTTTAGATGGCAGGCAAGATATGGGGAAGAGGACAGACACTTGAAGGAGATTGGTAATACATATGTACTAGGGATTAATGAATTCTAGAGAATGCAATAAACCATGCTGTTTTCTCAAATCATTCTTTGAAAGACAGACAAATGTCTTGAACCCATTCCAAAAGTTTTTGGCATTAAAAAATTGAATGAAAGGGATACTTGAAATGATCTTTTTGAAATCTAGAAAAATCACAACAGGATACTATGTATGTGTATGTTCTAAGTTAAAAATGCTCTAATCATTAGCTTGCTTTTTCACATAACAACACATAATAATGTGAAATGATACTTCTGATTTTCTTTGGACTTGATCCAATTATTTGCTCGCCATAACACACATTTACATCAGAATAAAGTGTGTTCATTATAAAAAAGAACATAACGACCTCATGGAAGTTTTGAATATTCATACAGTATAAGTCCGCTATAATGAGAGCTGATAAATGACGAAAAATCTCTCGTTATAACGCACACTCGTTATAGCCGACGGTCATTTAAATTCGCCTCTTTCGGCAATTATAACGGCACCAAAAGTAGGCGAAAATGAGCCATGAAGTAGTTGTATCAATCCATCCGCAAATGCATTGAAAATA